>JAVTVY010016439.1:0-60392 GCA_036873755.1 Hanleya hanleyi | reverse complement strand
GGCTCATCTCGGTTGGAACTAGTGTTCATTTGTATTCCGTGTGACTTCCAATTTTGAACCCAGGCATTTGTGCATCTGTCTTTCACTGATTCAGAGGAGTAGTGTTAAGCTGAGTTGTAATTATTAGCCAGACATCAAAGTTAAGCGCACTTACGGGGCAGTGAACATATCTGCAAGTACAGCTATTGCCCAAAACCTAATAAAAACATATAGCTAAGCCTGGATATAAACTTGCTATTCCATGATTCTGTTGTCTTGGAATAACGAAATTTGGAGATGAAAATGAAATGCCTGTGGACATTTGCAAAAAGTCAGATGAGAATATATAAAATACTTACAGAAAACCCCATCGAAATATCTAATTCTTTGACGTATTAAGTATAGAAGCCCAGTTTATCTTCCCAGAATGTTGACTTGGATATAATCAGCGCAACAATCTTTATTTTTATGTTTGTCAACTTTCTTATTGACAAAATTTGTCACCACTGTCGGAATGATGTCGTGGAAAATCACATTACAAGGCCTGGGCCAATAAACAAGCTTTTTTTGGTCGTGTCTCTTAGAATTATGTCGTGAAAAATCCCATTACAACGCCTGGGACAATAGACGACCTTTATTTTGGTAAGGTGGTTGGCTTTTTTCAGTCACGGGACACATTGATCTCTAGTTCAGTGAGTGGGATATCCCTCTGTTTTACCTCTCTTTCAAATCCGTCATTGCGTGCTTTAGTTGGCTATCCATTGAATTGATGACTATTTATAGGAAGAAGAAATTCGCTTGAGAATGGGATGTCAATCTTTTAAAATGAGTCCGATAGCCAAGAATGGCCATGCTGAAGACCGCTGATAAAAACCTGTTTTTCAAGTGTTATTTTGCTTAAAGTCTCTGTTTTTATGACAATAATGTCAAGTCAATGTAGTCTCTTCCATTCCAATAAAATATGTTTTCACTGACAATTTGATATATTTTGGTAAAATAAAATCAAATGAACATTGACTGAACTATTATGGACAAGTTACCACATAAAGGCAAGTCATAGCACATGGGTATGAATATTTACGCTAGTGAAACCTGGATTTAGTAGTGCGACACATTAAAATGTGCAGTTCTTCAGTGCATCATAAAAGAAGACACCGGTAGCCAACCATGGCTGCACTGTTGGGATGTTGATTCAGCATTCAATGGATCAATGTTGACAAATATTGCCACTGTGGTGCCTGTGACAAATCACTGTTAAGGATTCAAGCAATTCCAATATTGTATATTCGTATATATGTGGCACTGCAAACTAAAATTGACAGTTTCAACTGAAAGTCTTGAATTCAAAGGCTTGGGAATGAATCATCGTTTCATATCCTTGTGAGGTGGTTGCATATAAGCACAGGTCGTCCATCTCCGAACAGGGTTATCTCCCATTATGTCAGATTGAACACCCCTGCCATCATTCAATTATTCTCAGAAACGTACATTATCAGACCAATCTTCTTTATCATACATACTCAATATAATGGTATTTTATTCCACCCTGCTGTAGATGTGTGTGACGTTTTGATTTTTATTTAAAATGAAGTTCAATTTTTTTCAGGAAAACAGCTCGTTTGCTCAGCAAGGTGAACTGTTTTTCGATAACTAATTGTCGGCCTGTTTAATCCTACTGCTATTTCCAAACCATGCGCGGGTGGTTGGGTGGGCACTGGTTCCTGTTGCTTCAACGCATTTTGCTGAGGAGCAACAGGAACTAGATAATGTGATGTCTAGCACTGTAATATCATTTGTCTTTATTGCACCATGTAAGCGTCCTGTCTGTGTCTTGTGCGCTGTCCTCAGTGTTTTATAGGGTGGATGGAGGGTGTCTGGTTCCATGCTGCTTCAAAGATTTCTTCTTTGAAGTAGCAGGAACACAACTGGGCTGGGTGGTGCTTAGTTGTTTCGTCGTGATATAGCTGAAATAATGTTGAAAGCGACGTTAAATTCTATTCACTCACTCACTCACTCACTCCAAACCATGCTTAGCTAGGTGTGGTGAATCAGGAACAATAGTGCTGCTTGATTCAGCAATAATTGGCAAAACACTAAAGGAAATCTCTTCAGTTTTGTAGTCCTGTCAGAACAGACCTGCTTGGAGAGTGCGAAAGGTCTTTTTCGCGTAAAATACGGCCAATGTATGGCAAAGATACTCTCGCAGGGGTGCAGCTTTGTATGGATATTGATCTGTCATACCAGACAAATTGCGTTGATTGGTCAAATATAATGTTGCTAAGAGTTACTCATGTGACAGTAGGTACGCATGCGAATTGGCCCGAGAGACCCAAACTACCCCATTATGGATCTGATTTTAATTTAATTAGGATAATGACCAGTGTCCGTAACTGACAGCTCAAGGTCTTTCTGTTTTTACAGAATTGATGAGATACTCCAGTATAAAGACATGCGATTTGGAATGATAAATGCTCCTGCCATGTTCCAAAGATAACAATTCGGGCCATAGCACCTGATGTATGGCGTACATTGATGTGCTGGTGTATAGTAAGACATGGAATGACTGACTGAAATATCTTAGTCAGTTATTTGTCACTTAAGTCGGTCTGGTTGTAAATATTCATAAGAGTGAGTTTGCTCCAGCTCATCTTATATATTTAAGTCATTGTAGGTCAAGATCAAGTTGTGTGTCAAAAAGACAAGGTTGTCATCATGTACTTTCCTGTTCACATATCAATCAGTTTGTTTAAATTCCAATGACCATAATTGTGCAGAAGTATGTCAAAATTGTATTTACCAAGTCCTGCTGAAATGATGTTTTGTGAAACAGTTGACTTAATGAGCCAGTTCAAGCTGCTCCCGATTATTGACACAAACTTGACTTCCAGTATCCAGTAGTCGTCCATAAAAGCAGCTGCTTACAGATAAACATTCTCTGCTTCCGACAATGGCGGATACAATTGCAGCATCCTTTAATCGACATTGCCTACCTATCTGCCACAGTGTCCTATCCTAATTTGATAAAACAATTCTGGGAAGAATTCGTTCTAGATTCTGGGAATTGGTTCAGTGTTCTTGTACCATTTAAGTGACAATGTTCATCAATTCATCAAAGATCAAACAATCTGTCATCAACAAACAAACTACCAAAAACCATCACAAACATGCCAAACTATGGCATAGTTTCGATTGTATCTTCCAGTAAAGCTGGGGCATAAACTTCTCTATGCGGGGGACAAAGGACAAAAGAGGGGGGACAAAAGAAGGGACAAAAGAAAGAGACAAAAAACCATGTGACCGACACGTGATAAAAGGACAAAAATAGGGGATTTTGCTGAAGAGTTGCCCAAAGGCAGATAACTCAAGAAGAAAAATCGAATTAAAAGTTTGATTGTTCATATTGAAAAAAAGTTAACAGCAAATTAGTAATTGCTGCATTATTTGTCTTTTTCGCTGTATTTTTCATTATTCATGTAAATATTCTTTGTTGTTGCGAATTAGAGAAATAATGGTGAATTGGAGAAAACATGTTGAATTAGAAATAAATGTGAATTAATGGTGAGTTAGAGAATACTGGCGAAATAGAGAATAAAGACAAATTAAACGGCGAATTAAAGAATACTGGCAAATTTAATAATGACCCTATTACAGAATAATGGCGAATTAGAGAAAAGATGTCGAATTAGAAAACAAAGGTGAATTAATGGCGAATTAGAGAATAATGGTGAATTAGAAGCTGGGGTGAATTAGTGATTATTAGCGCTTATGGCGAATTAGGGAATAATGGCGAATTGGAGAAAAGATGTTGAATCGGAAAATAAATGTGAATCTGTCCAGGGGCTTTCACTGGAGGTTGGTTGCCCACACATACGACAGGTGTAGGTCTTCCTTGGTACTTTAATTGGAGCTGGAGCAGACTCTTCTCTTGGCTCTTCACTAGGCTCTGGTGCTGTCTTCTGGGACTCTTCTCTCTTTCTGGCCTCCTGGGCTTCAAGCTCCTTTTTTTCTGCGCCAAACTGTTGTCCTCGAAACAACAGGACCTGGATCAGATGTCCCCTCAGCTGCAGATGGAGAGGACACAGTGGCAGATGGTGGTGCTTTCCTTTTCCGAACACGGAGTTCAGGAGCCGTTGTTTGACAAGGTTTTATTCAGAAAATATCTGCTTGTAACGTGATGCATGGGACTCTTTCTGAGGCTGTTGAATTTTGTTGCACAAGTGAATACAAATGGCCTCCACAATCCTGCTCTTGTCCGGATATGATGCTTGGCCACCGGACCCTATGAGGAAGTTCCTGGGAAAATGTACTCAAGAATAGATTGGTCATTAAAGACAAATCCTTACTCTTATTTGAACAAGATAAAAGTTAACCCAAAAGAGAAACGGAGAAGAGGAGAAGGAAAATAGCTTTCATATATTGTCTTGTATATTCCTTTGTACATACAAGTACATCTTTTATTAATACAAGAGATTATCAACTTGTTTGCAAAATCCTTAATACATTTTGGCAGCCTCAGCCCCAACATGACCATCTTTGGATTTGGCGAATCGTCCCCTGGTTCGGTTCCTGGCTTTAAATGTATACACAATTGGTTCCTTGTCAAAATCGATGAGTGCATTATAGAGGTGTTTGATGCGCCGGGTTTCGGTGAGGTTCACACTGATGCCTGTCAGAGACATCAGAGCCTGTGCCAGCGCATCAACCCTGTCCCAGCCAGGAACACCCCTTGAGTCAACAGATGTCTCATCGACCATGGTCTTCTCGGGAACATCATCCTGCATTCAAATAAAGGGCAAGCTGAAGGATATCGAATGAAAGATAAATAACTTGACACATATGTACAGATTATGAGCAGAAAACAAAGGAATTTTTGATAACCGGCAATCCAGAAACTTACATCTGATATGTCACTGGAAACCAATGGGGCTGTAGAAATAAACACTTCATCTTCCCAAGTTGGAGATATGTCAAAACTGTCCAAACTTGCTTCCTCAAATCCCTCGTCAATCTCACTGTTCATCTCCTCCTCTTCCTTCGGTAGAATGAGTCCTGTCTGTTCATACAGATACTCCATACCTGTGAAACAATAACCCCATACAAAGGGAACAGCAATGATAATCACTCACCCAATTAACACAATTAAACATATTCGAATACAAGCACTATCATGTGTCTTTAATTATAAAACTATACCTGTGCTCTGTAACTTACCAATTAGCTCTCCTGTATACTGACGGGGCCTGAAGCTCACTGGGATGACTGGTACGTGTGCCATGAATCTTTCTGCTGTAGTCTCCGGTTGAATGTTCGCAGTGGCCCATGCTCCAGTTGAGATGCTGCAAGAGCCCTGCTGAAGTTCCATCTCGTCATCCCATCCAGTAGGTATGCCTGGAAATTCACAGCCCCAGCAGAAGTTCCAGGGGTGTGGTTATACAAACAATTGAAACCGCCCAAGACCGGCTATTCTTGAAACTAAAGTACTTGGTTTGGATAAAGCACGGCACATTTTAATCATCTCCAGAATTCTGAATTACCCGTCCAGACGAGTATTTCAATTTTATAGAGCAGCTATATGTATTTCTTACCATCGCACTAAATTGATAGCAAGAATGTATGTTCGATTGACATTAAGTGCAATGTTTGAAGCCACGAACCAAAGCATTCTCTCTGTAAACACGCCCCATGGGGCTTCCGGGGATTGATCTGGGATATCGCTGTGCACACCCAAGATCATGGTAAGAAATTAAAGATAGCTATCCCGTTAGAGGAAGTTCTTGCACCCCCGTGACAGTTTGTCTGCTGTATCAATAAATATACAAGATATATGATTTGTGTAACCGACACTGATACTGTGTAGAAAATATTCCAATTTAAAATAATTCAAATGAAAACAATAGCGTCCATTTTTCAGTTGAAATTTCATGAAAACTGTTGATCTTGCTCCAACTTTGATGGTATAGCTTGATAGGAGACTTTATCTCATTTTTTTTAAATTTTTGCCTGGTTTTGTTTTCACGGCTATTTTATTGAAATAAATTTTTTCAAAAGTACTATTTTACGGTCATTTGTCTTAAAAGTTGAATAATTAAAAAACTAAACCGAACTTACAAAAAGTAAGAAAGTTTACCAGATCACCTTATAAGTAACAAGCATGCCAAATTTCAAAAGCGTAGCATGGATACTTTTCGAGAAATAAAATGAAAGGCTAGAAATCGAGCAAAATGTTTCCAGCTATACATCTGATGAATTATTCCTAATTTTGTTCTTCAATTTTATTGTCAAATACATTTTTAATCTGTCTTATGGGACCTACTCGAATTCCTGTTTATTTTGGATAATTTGCACTAAGTTTATTCATCAAGGCGGTTTAAAATCCAATTTAAACTTTGAAAACTTGCTAAAACTTGTTCAGCTGAGAAATGTTAACGCCTGTGCTGATCACTTCACGGCGGGTGTCTGAGCGAAGTGTCACTGCGTTGAGTACACTTTCATATGTATATATTATAATTAGAAACAAAACTTTGGATGTTTGCATGGTTTTGATTGATTAAAAATTGAACAATTTTGACCCTCTAACGGGATAGCTATATCCTTAATGGCCTCATCTCCCCAGACGTCGTTGGAGTCGACTAACTGGGGCACCCGTGGGGTTTCTGGGTGTGAAAAGAAATAGGACACAGATGTCGCGATATGACTGAAATATTGTTGAAAGCGGTTCCTGTTGCTTCAATGCATTTTGCTGATAAGCAACAAGAACTTGATAATGTGATGTCTAGCACTGTAATACCACTTGTCTTTATCGCACCATGTAAGCGTCCTCTGTCTTGTGTGCTGTCCACAGGGTTTTATGGGATGGATCGAGGGTGTCTGGTTCCATGTTGCTTCAAAGATTTCTTCTTCGAAGCAGCAGGAACACAACTTGGCTAGGTGGTGCTTAGTTGGTTCGTCGCTATATGACTGGAATAATGCTGAAAGCGACGTTAAATTCTATTCACTCACTCCTTAACTTATATTCTCTCACTCACGGTAAACACATAAAGATCGACCAGAGCCAGATTAAGTTTTATGTCAAATGATCGTTGGTTTCATATGTAGCTGTAGATCATACCTGTTTTTTTGTGGACCAAAACTAGTTGGTTCTAGTCGGACTATTTTGCACAAATACACTACTTCACGGCCACCTTATTCCAGAACCATTGGACTCGAATGACTTTATTCTTCTGAGTATACAACAATATGTTGTTCTATATGCCAATGTTCTGATTACACTGGGTACAAATTGTACATCAGTTTTGATAGACCTGTTCTCATATAAATATGCCTATATACAGTAATTGTCAAAACAACCATTTCAAAGCCTGTTTTAATTCACGAAACTCTATATAGATGATGATCTCCTTTCCCTAAATAAGTGACGATATGAAGGGTATACAACCCTCTTAACTGAACTTGAACTGAACAACTTGTAATCCATCTTCATTTTATCCAGCCAATTTCTACGTTCCCACTTCGAACCTGCCTTGATTTATCTGACCACCTTCAGTGTTCAAAATCCGAGGTGTAGATTTCACCTACGAACGAGAGACGAACCAATCAGAACGTACACGTCGATTGAGCGTAGAGTGACATTATTCTCTATTAGCGGCATCCTTTCTCCTAATATGGTGCCCACTATTTAGGTCAGCCAATTAATAACGCTCTTGTGCGACCCATTTCGAATTTCAAATGTTTTCGTGATCCGTGACGTCTCGTGTCTGTCATCTTCACATTGCAAGTTAAATACTACACCTACGTTTCGTCGTGTAGTGTTCGGCTTGGTTATGCGAAGATGCGTGTCTATAAGTTCTTTGAACATTGAATGGGGCCAGATATATCAAGGGAAGTTCGAAGTGGGGACGTAGAAATTCGCTTGATAAAATAAAGATGCTTGTAATCCAGATGGAACATCCTTTGTGCCATTTCTGTTAACTGTAACTAGGGGAAGAGATTCATTTCCTCTGCATGGTACATCCAGTTGATCATATGGTAGTTATATGATATCAACACTATATTGTCGAAATACTGCTGAAACCCTGACTCACTCACACTCATATAACTACACATTTAAAGATAGCTATATTCCAGAAAGACAAATCTCTTCCAGTAGCACTTGCTGAAACCTGTGATTTTTTTAGATTTCACTCAATGCCACAGAACATTATTGTAAAAACCTATCAAACAAGGCTATTCCACCAAACGCCTCTATTTCTAAGTTTCTCAAATTCTGTGATAAATATCGCACGGCCAAATACGATCGTGTAGTACAGACTATAGCGCTACATATGGTGACGGTATGTCTAATTCCGCTCAACCCGGAACTGGCGGCCGTGTGTTTTACATCTTGGTGAACAAATGAACTGGGGAACCGGTGGGATATCCGGGTGTAAAAAGGAATAGGACCCCACTGGTGTTATATGACTGAAATATTGCATTCTCAAAGAGAGCCGTGTCTACTCGCAGTAGGGAGTCTCGCGAGACGAGAATGTGAAATATTGCTGAAAGCGACGTTAAATCACACTCGCTCTTACTCCCCCAAATAAAAAAGCCACAAAGCGTGACTGAGATACATTATACTCGAGAAACGAGTTGGACATCCGTTTGGATTAAAGAGTATTTGTCAGTGGTAAGCATTTAACGAATAGAACATGGCATGTCGATGTCATAATTGAAACTGTGGACCTCTCCTTTGTTGGAATTACAAGCGTCTAGTCCGTCATTCATAATCCAGCCGTCGTCCATTAGAGAATATCCGCGTCCATAATCCAAAGACCTAGTCCATTTTCTTTCTTTTTTTTCTTCTTTTTTTTCTTTTTTTTTTTAATCGTAGTAGAATTTATTCACACATGACAATGTTACAGAGTTTACAATGAAAGTAACAAATAACAATACATACTATACTCGTTCACACTGTCATATTAGTTTCGTATTTAAAATTAGAATTGTATTTTCAATTATAGTTTCGCGAAATTTTGCTATATATATGGATTGAATTTGTATATTACAGTATGTACAAGCAGGTATATAACATATGTATATTGATATCGATATATCTTGGACATTATAATTTTCTCGTTTTTGTATCGTTAAATATTTACATTTTGCCATACTACGATTAAAGGAAAGGATAGTAACAAAAAAAGGTGAAAGAGGAGGAAACAAAACCTTGTAAGAAAGTTTTGAGAACACTGTCGACAAGTTAGAGTGGATACGATAGAGAGTAAAGCTAAGCGAAAAATGTATACAGCATTTAGTCAACACAATTAAATGATTCAGTAGTAGGGACTTACTTTTATATCCCAGTAGCACGTGCTCCTGGTTAAGGTTAAATTGATCATGAATTTTTGATTCGATAACCCAGATCTGGAAGCGTGTCCACAGCTGCTTGGAATATTCACAATTCCAAAAGAGGTGAGTTATTGTTTCTTGTTCCTTCTCACAGAAGCTACATTTATCAGATTGAGCTTTCCCACATTTATACAAGAGTGAGTTAGTTTCCAAAACATGGTGGTTGATTTTGTATTGAAAAAATTGAAGCTTTGTTTCGGAAGATATCGCAAATGCATTCTGGTAGATAAATTTCCAGTCAAGGTTGTTTTCGATTGTGATGTTCAAGTTCAGTTTCCATTTAGTTTGGCTATTATGAGCTGGCACTTGTACATTTTTAACAAGCAGTCTGTCATAAATTTACAAGAGGCTTGATTTCGTATTTTTGAAATAAGTTTATTTCTTTCGGCCAGATGAATATTTTGAATTTCACGACGAATATCTTTTCTTCTGTCATATGGGATGTTTTGAATGGTAGCGTAGAAGGCTAAGAATTTTTTTTGGTGGATATGATATTTATCCTGAAATTCTCTTAGAGTTAAGAAGTTGAAACTATCGTTAACTAAATCTTTAACCGTTACTGCGCCGGCATTGCTCCACTTACATACATCTTTCCATGCAGACAAGGGTGCGTAATTGTAAAGTAATTCTCCTGCTATTGACTGATTATTAAAAGGTTCACATTTCGTACATTCGAGCCATGCAGCGAGGACATCCTTCCAGAAATAGTTTTTTATGGAGCTTGTTATGTCTGCCAGACCATATGCGTTTAAGTCCCAGACTTTAGATCCTAGGACGGGGATTATATCGTCCATTAGATGTGAGTGAAACTCAGAAAATTCTAGAGATCTTTTTACCCATTTAATCTTCATGGAGTTAATAAAAGACGGTATATGGATCATATTTAAACCGCCCTCTTCTTGACAGCTTATAAGAGTTTTCCTTTTAATCTTGTCTGGGCCTCCTCGCCAAATGAACTCAAAGAACGTCTTTTCCAATTCCTTCTGAAAAGCTTCCGAGGGATTGGGTAATGCAGAAAACAAATGAGTTAATAGTGGTAGGGCAAATGTTTTTTATCATTGTTATTTTCCCAATTGGGGTCAGATTACGCTTCCACCACTCCCCTAATAGTTTTCTAATGCTGTTAAGTTTTGAGTGATAATTTAAATTAGTCATATCTTCCAGATCTGGGTTAAATACTATGCCTAGTAATCGGAACCCGACGGGGTCCCAGTTAATTCGGAAGTGTGGACAGAGTTTAACTCTGTGACCTTTACTGCTTCCAATCCAATGAGCTGTTGATTTTTCAACATTCAAACGTAGACCCGAACTTGACGAAAAGTCCTCCAGAAGGCCCATAGCACGTGTCAAAGACTCTTTCGAGCCATCCAGCAGCAACGTAGTGTCGTCAGCATATTGCAAGACCTTTATCGCACTGTTTTTAAAAGTTATACCTTTAATGTTTTCATCTTTTTTAATTGCTATTGCTAGTAGCTCAGCGACTATGATAAACAGATATGGAGATACAGGGTCGCCCTGGCGACAGCCCCTCTCAAGTTCGAAAAAAGGTGACATAAAGCCGTTATTTATTACGCAGCTTTTTGAGTCATATTGAAATAGCTTGATCCAACCGCAAAGTGTTTCACCGAAACCGAAAGATCGCAGCGCATTGTGCATAAATCCCCAGTCGACACTGTCAAACGCCTTTTCAAAGTCGATTAGGAATAGTAATCCAGGAATTTGATTTTCTTCTGTACACTGCATTACATCATATATGAGTCTTGTGATTTCGCCTATGAACCTGCCTTTTATGAAGCCTTTTTGTGTTTCACTGATGATGGTAGGCAGTACCTTTTTTATTCGATTTGCAATGCAGGAAGAGGCTAATTTATAATCCACATTTAGGAGAGATATAGGGTGCCAATTTTTTATTAAAGATCTATTTTTCCCTCTTTAGGAATACAGCTTATCACTCCCTGTTTTTGGAAATCAGAGAGTGAGCCTGTTGAATAGGCATGATTTAGAGATCTAACTAGAAAAAACCCCAAACTGTCCCAAAATGTTTTATAAAACTCGGCAGGAAAGCCATCGGATCCTGGAGATTTTCCATTTTTCATATTTTGCAGGGCCAGGAAACATTCCGGAACTGAAATAGGACCTTCACAGGTGAGTTTGTTGTCACTGAGGCGTATATCATGTTTTAGGAATAGATCGTCTTTTTCTGAGTCTATATATTTTCCATTTTCCATATAACAGTATTAGCACCAAATTCAAAAAGACAATCATAGTATACAAAAACATAGGCTTGTTTCCTGCAAGAGAGAAGCGGCCAACAGTTTTCAATGATGCCGGCAAGACATCATGATGTTCCAAAAATATCAAATCCGTATCGCTGATTAGTATTCTTAATCCATAATATTCGTTGTAAAGTCGTCATCTAAAGAATGATGTATCTCAGTCACGCTTTGATTGTGACTGTTCATATGAGTACCAGGAGGTTCTTGAAGAACCATTTTTCCATTGCAGTCCAGCTATAGAAAAAAATGATCCATTTGTGGAATGTAGATGGCTGCAATGATCTTTCCATTACAAGAATGTTTTAACACTTCATTGCCCATATGAAATATATCGGTTACGTCTACACAATGTGTCTAGGCTGCTTTATTATACATATATTTAGCATCGCAGGAAACCACCATCGATAGCGTTTTCATGGTAAAAGGCTTAGGAAAGAACTAAAACTACAATTCATTGTAGAGTTATTTTATTCGCCCGAAATCGCTCAGAATGCGTCTCCAGCGATCTACACACTTGGAACTTCCGGAGTCCAGGCGGTTCATGAGCCCCCGCCTAAACAGGTAAGGGCGATCTCGCTCTCCGAAATGGAGGTAAATATGGTCGTTTTTGCTCAACAAGTTTTGATTCTCAATTAACCAATGCTTCAAACCTTCAGACGGATTATTTTATCTATTGTTCCATGTCCTAAAATTAATTTGCCATTTGAAGAACCAGCCAATATTGTTGTTTAAACAGTGCGACAGATGTTTGCCCTAGCTATTATTGTGCAAATTAGATAGATAGATAGATAGATGACAATTTATTTTTACTACCATTTGATTCGGATATATATATCTGTGTGTGCTTTAAGAGGATTTTGCTGAATTCATTATGTGAACTGACTTATTGAGCTAAAAAGTCCTTTATTACCTCCAATTTAGAGAGCGGGATTACCGTAACTTGCTATGATGCTAGTCCCCCAATCAAGAATTGCTTCCGCCAACCTTGCCATTGTACGCGTTTTTTTCGAAAATGGTGCCAGTTGTTGAACGTGAGAGATCTATCGAGATTCTTAGAATTTTATTTGTAGTCGATGTTTGAATATTGGGGCGTATGGGAGCTGTATCGCTCCAAGAAGTTTACATTGGATGGGCAGCCCCACCAGACAGTTTATTTGTGTCGGCCCTTGTTCAGATGTTGACCGAGTAAAACAGAAATTGTAATCAGGAAGTTAACCCTTCGCTACGATTGTTGAAGCTATCATGCAATTTATTTGATTGTAGTTTAAAATATGTGGAAAATTGATTTGTTCCTGATTTTAACTCCGTGTTTTAACGAGAGTGAAAAATTAGCAGCGTTATCCTCGTTCCCAGTGGCAGAACCCTTCCGAATATTTCTGTGATACTCGAGATTGTAGCCCTCCATGATTTGTTTCCCCCCAGTAGGTGCGATTGAACCTTTCAGAGATGGAATCCTTGGTGTCCTTAAGACTGTGAAAGAATAACATGATTTTGGCTTCCAGAAACCGTTGGAGGCTCCTGTTGAGGAATTCAGTGACTACTGATTCACTCACATATACAAGTTTGCAGCTCGGTCTATTTCCAACAGAAAGGTCCAGTACTTACATTAGAGGGAACTGAAATCAAGGTAGTAAAAGAAGTAAAACTCTCAGGAATATTATTTGAAAACCGCTTAACGTTCTTATCGCATTTATATTGCTTGAAAGCTAAGTGCACAAAATTTCTTGATTTATAATATAATTATATTCCTACATTGTGAAACACCCTGCCAGAAAATACTGGCTCGGGTGAGAATCGAACTCACGACTTAGGGGATACCGTCCCACTGCTCTACCAACTGAGCTACCGAGTCCAGTTGGGAACAGCTCACTAATTCAATCCATTTCACAAGTGGATATATATTCGAAGATACAATGTTTCGACTAATAATTTCAGTCATCTTCAGGGATAAATTATAATATAATTATATTCAAATAATTATGGAATATAATTATATTATAATTTATCCCTGAAGATGACTGAATTATTAGTCGAAATATTGTATCTTCGAATATATATATCCAAAATTCACTTCTTATCGTGGCGATATGCCGCGTACTTGTGAAATGGATTGAATTAGCGAGCTGTTCCCAACTGGACTCGGTAGCTCAGTTGGTAGAGCAGTGGGACGGTATCCCCTAAGTCGTGAGTTCGATTCTCACCCGAGCCAGTATTTTCTGGCAGGGTGTTTCACAATGTAGAAATATAATTATATTATAATTTATCCCTGAAGATGACTGAAATTATTTCTTGATTTGTTGAAGGTAGTTGCCGGCTATAAGTGAGGAGGAGAACAGCAAACGCTTCTCCATTTATATCAATCACTTATTCGTTCTCAGCTTGATTATGGCTTTACTGTTTACAACGGTGCAAGCAAGTTAAACTTGGCAAAGCTAGATCCTATTCTCCACAAAGGGCTAAGACTTTGACTCGGGGCGTTGAGAACATCACCCAACGAAAGCTTATATGTCGAAGCAGATGAACATCCTTGAGAACTTCGAAGAATTACACTAGCACTGCAATATATTACAAAATTGCGATCTAATCGCTCAAATCCTGCACGTAACTGTGTTTTCAATCCTCAATATGTAGATTTGTATTTAAGGAAACCCTCTATTTTAGAATTCGTATGAAACCGCACATATAGCAGCTGGTATTAAGCTTAGTCATATTTTACCTAAAAAGCTCTTACCAGTTTCACCATGGCAGTTAGCCAGACCAGAAGTAGATATTACAACGACGAAATATAAAAAGGCAGACACGAGCCATCTCGTGTATACAATTTTAGTTGTTCTATTGAGAGAAAAATACAGATCGCATCAAGCTATTTATACAGACGATTCTAAAGATGGTGAGGGAGTAGCGTGTGCTACTATCTTTAGTTCCGAAACTAAAACCTGTCGATTTCCAGATAGAAGATCCATTATATCTGCCGAAGCCAAACATCTATTGTCAGTTTTAGTTTAGAAGGTATTGGATATAGGAGGAAAATATGTCATATTCTCAGATTCAATGTCATGCCTTAGCGATTGAGAGTGGAACTCAACTCACCCCACCATTTTGAACATTCTACAATTATATGACCGTAGATTTCTTCAACAGATTGATGTTGTGTTTTGTTGGTTGCCTAACTATGTTGCCATCAAAGGAAATACTGACGCTGATGAAATGACTACGGCAGCCCTAGATAATGTTGCTCCTGTTGGAATCTCACAAAGTGATTTCAGTTGGTTGGTTGGTTGTTTGAAATTTAACGTCGCACCTAACCTTATTGGTCACACGGCGACGATGACCCAAACAAACATACCCTAACGAAACCCTAACCCCAACAAAAACCAAAACTACAAAAAAAAATGAATTTCGAGTTTTGAAAATTAGGCTCTACAGACACTGATCACAATGGATCCTCAGAGAGCCCAATCTGTTTGGTACTTTAATCTACCTCCTGTGCCAGACAAACATGGTACAAACCATGCTGCCCTGAGCCGGAGGGCAAGTGATTTCAGACCCTCTATCTGTGCTTATGTGAGAAAGCTACTTCAAGCTTTATGAGATGCTGTGGATAATAACAAACTTCATGAGTTTCAAAAACTGTAGGATATATTCATATGAGTAGCCAGTAACGTTTCGATCAAGCCATGACCAGGCCATGTAGAATTCATGAACATTTACTAAAACAGGAAGCAGCCCCAAGGTGTATTCCATGCCACGAAGATCTCACAGTGGAACATATTCTGATCGACTGTTTGAATTTTAAGATTGTAAGAGATTCTTTTTACCAAGCAGCTACTTCAGAAGATCTTTTCAGTCGGGTAAAGGAAGACTGTATTTTTAAGTTTTTTCAGAGTAGTCGGCTTGTTGCATAAGTTTTGATGTATGTATGTGTTTTTGGTGTGTTGTGTTGATTACTTCTGGATTGCTGGTTTGTTGACTTGTTTTTGCTGGAATACTTAGAATGTTGTTTGATCGTCGTTATATAGCTGAAATATTGCTAAATACGACGTTAAACCTTCATTTCTCTCAAGATATACTTGCCAGAATATTTTACAATATATTGTAAGATATAGACAATATTGCCAGAATTGTCTTCCGCGAATTCTCTGATATTGACCAAAATCAGCTTACAATTGGGAATCCATGATCGGGACGATCACCCAGAAATTGTGGATGGACTTTCAGCGAAGGTGACGTAAATGCTTGAATTTCGCTGGTGGCCAATAACCCCGAGACCTGGCCTATCTACATTGTATATCGATGTACATATAGTATGGTGTTATTGGTGACTGGAGATCTGGGTCACCATACAGGTCGGCATTCGAAAAAGCCGGTTACATATTCTCGCATTTCAGTAAGAGATGATGTGATTGGTGTTTCAGCGCCAGTCCTGTATGGCCAAGCGGCTAGTGTCATATACGATGTGGATTCGATTCTCATCAGTCACTTTTCATTTCCTTATTCCAGAACAGGCATACGAAGTGGTGTTGACAGCGGGTTCCTATTACGATCCAACGCTTTCTTTGTCATTTATGCGGGTGAGGCGGTAATGAGTTTGGTCGCTTCACTCGGTTGAAACTCTGGGACCGTGACCGCGGGTCGGAACATGTGATGTGGCAATCGGTTTGGTGCTAGATGTCAGTGAGGACGTAACCGTTTCGACTGGTACTGGCTCGAGCATTTGGTTCGATACAGTAGACGGAGGTGCTGTGTTGTCCACGGGTCTTCTCTGACTCGCGGCGGTCGGGTTGTCGGACATGTGGATCGGCCATGGGTTGTCTAGTAGAGACATTAGGCACACCACGTTCTAGAATGCAACACACCCAAATGGCTAAGAAACACAGTACTGATGCAACATGTCTTTTTCGAGTTTGGGGCGATGTTTGGCGACGCTTGAAGTGTCCATGTCATTGGACTGAACAGAACTCACACTCGGATGGGCCTGGGCTTTTCATTCCGTTTCACTTGGTCTGACGGGACCCACGAATTAGATGAACTGAGCCAGCCTTGCCATTTCTTCAAGTGGCACTCTTGCCTTTGCGTAATTCTGTCTTGTATATCCGATCTACACGGTAGTGGTCGTCTGACGATGGGCTGTAAGTGTACGTTGTAAAGAGTACGTTCCAGCGGTTCCCCTTGGGGGAGTTTTCATCCAAAAACCCTCGGATCGCGCGGTATTCGGCATTGGATCATAGCGTATTCATCGGTCTACTTGAAGAGCTACCCTTACTCGATCTTGCCCTTGGTTTTGCTGATATGCACTTGCTCGCCACGCTAGAAGGAGTCCAGCCTTTTTGCGTTGGGGCTTGTGGAAGTACATGACCAACCAGCGTTACGCTCGTCCACCGTGAATTCGGTGATATACGCGCTTTTATAACCGTTCACGAACGTCAAAAGGACATCGAAATATCGTTGCTTTTTCTTGGTAAGTTTGATTAAACATGTTAAAGTTTTTAACATTTGAAGCCTTGGCCTGGTTATATGAATAAGGTGAAAGGTGAAAGAACAACACATGCTTGGCTTTCAGAAACCGTTGTAAAGTTTTGTAGAAGACATTCCGTGCCTCTATCCATTCACATACATATATCGTTTTGCGTCCAGTCTTGTAGATCTGTATGAAGACGTAATATTTAGAGATGATATGAATGCAGGTCAAGACTGCCGGCGTTGTGCGTCCATGCCCCGAAGATCACCGGACAAACCGAGCAAGGTATTGTGCATTTAACCAAGCTTGGAGTGAGTGCGCGAGCGAGTGAGTAGAATATAAACGTCGTTTGTACAGAGGATTTCATAATATATTACCGACATATCTATCCTTGACAACAAATGACATGTTCTGATGCTGCTACAACACCAGATGTACCTCTCGAATCCGTCGCCTCCCACAAGAATCTTCGATTTGAGCATGCTAACTTGGAAATATTCGAATGAGCTAGTGGCGATGGCTCTTATTGGCTGTTGCCTCATTCGGCACAGGCAATACTTCAGAGATCGACGGGTGTGGATTTCATTTCGATCCGCTTTGGTTTGATTGACACTCACAGTGTTCATTTCCCGAAAATTGTCACAGCAGTGAAATTGAGTTGACAGGCAGTCCTGCAGTATATGGGCGTAACTTGTTCCACGGAATGAATATAAAATGCGCATGCGTAATTAAATCTGTTGGTACTTAAGTGACAGAAACTCAAGTAGGCCAACACCCTGTTACGCCCATTGTTACCTCAATTACCCAATCAACAGACCTCTTACATAGCTAACAAAACTTTCAAACGAAGTTGTAAAGTTAAACCACACATTTCAGTAAGGGAAATCGACACGTCTGCTAAAATTTGAAGGTTGTGAGAGGAATATCGGTCACCTCGGTAAACTATTATGAAATCTTCTGTAACAATTTTCACTCATATCACGACGGTGCCCACATGTGCCAGGACAGTTCCTATTATCCTGGTCACTGATCAACCCAACCAGTACAGCACCCGATCACCAATCCAAGTATTGACCGGGCTCAACGTTGCTTAGCTTCGGTGATCTGACGACCAGGCAATTATATGACAAAATTGTGCCGGTCACACAATGGTCAAAAATCGATGGTCAAAAGTGTGACCGGCAATTACCCCGCTATACGATGTATGACTCTGAAAACTGCAATACAATTTCGAAGACGTTCTTCCAGCTTTTGGTTTGGTGATGAGTGACGACACATCCTGTCTCATCTTTTTTCTTTTATTCAGATCATTGAATACAAGCGTCTAGTCCGTCATTCATAATTCAGCCGTCGTTCATCAAAGAATATCCGCGTCCATAATCCACATGAAGCTACTCGACGTAACCCAAGTCGCGCAAAGTTGTCTCCCAATCTTACGGTAAATTTCCGTGTGCGAAAATGTATTTGCGGCGATTACAGACGATTACCGTGCTCTCCGCCAAACGTACCGGTATGCAATAAAATGTACGGTATTAAAAATATTCAACTGAAAAATATTCAGTTTTTAAAATGTTCAGATGATACGTGCGTTAGAAATCCAGGTAAATAGTATAATAAAATAAAGTGGATTGTTTTACTATTTTTATATCCTGTATCCGTTCTGCACAAAACAAGCATGGAATTACATTCTCGGGCAATGGGTGCGGCGCGAGGGGATGTGGCAGATGATTTGCAGACTTGAATGGTAGGCTAAAATGAAAGAATCCCAGCATCTCTATAAAAAAAACGCAGTTGTCGCGAATACGGATTGAATGATCTAGGCGTCAATGGAGTGAAGCGACGTCATTGCCCATGTGATGTCTCCTCAGGTTAGGCACAGGGCAATAATTTAACATTGGAAATACCACAAGAATCGGAGAATAAGTATGACAGTGGCCTCGGGGCGGAGGTTGGGGTGGAGAGAAGAGAAAAAGATGTACTACCTAGACAATACACTGTCACGCGGAGAGAGTTTTGACAGTACATTCTGCCCAGACCACCAGCGGTAGCGAACACAACAGTCCGCTAGGCATGAAGGACTAATGTCTATATTCTGCCAGAGCCTGTGCCTTTCATAGTTGGAAACAAACCTTCAACGGCCCCTTTCATGGTCATCAATTCCTTGTCAAAAGAGAGTTTTCGAACATATTCAACTGCACAGTTTTGTCATGGTGTCACATCCACCATGTGACACTCTCCATTTCCCACGCCGTAGAATGTCCCCCATGAGGTTAATTAAAGAAATATTTTAATTCAAATTTAATTCTGCAGACACTGAATAGATTCACAATGAATCTCGCTGAATAGATGGTTTTCACACAACGCTATTTCATGGATAACGGCTACTGTTGTTACTCTGGTGTTGGCCTTTCGTTGGAGATACTTCCAACCTTCTCAAAGCCTGTCTCACAGCTTTTGTCACATTAGATTTGATAAAGTTGGGCGCCTCTCCAACTAAACGTCAGCACCAGAGCAATAAAAGAAGTTAGCAGCATATAGGTATTCCAATGGGTACTAATTTTGCACCCCTGTTGGCTGACCTGTATCTGTTCTCTTATGAATATGACTATATGCAGGCGCTTTCAAAAACCGATCCATTCAAAGCCCGTTCCTTCTCATTCACCAAACGCTATATAGACGATCTTCTCGCTGTGGATAATCGCTATATAAATGATGCAGTGAAGGATATATATCCACCTTCACTGGATTTGAAGGAAACTATAGATAGCCCTACAGGCACATCATATTTAGATCTATATCTCTATAAAAATGAAGCGGGCATTCTCTCTCGTCGACTTTATGACAAAAGAGATGATTACAATTTCGACATCGTAAACTATCCCTTTCTGGACAGTAACATTCCAGTGGGACCTGCATATGGCGTATACATATCTCGCTTAGTAGCATTTGCTAGATCCTGTGTTAAATGTGACGATTTTAATCAACGTCACAAAACACTGGTGCAGAAACTTAAAAAACAGGGCTATTCCACCAAGCGCCTACACTCAAAGTTTCTCAAATTTGGCGATACATATCGCATGCTGATAGCAAAATACAAACGTAGCGTGCAAGATCTATGGCGCTACGTTTCGTAACTTGTGTCTAATTCCGCTTAACCCGGGGCTAGGGGCCGTATGAACCCATGTACTTCAAGATCCTCATGGTACTCATATGAACAGTCACAATCAAAGCGTGACTGAGATACATCATTCTTTAGATGACGACTTTACAACGAATATTATGGATTAAGAATACTGATCAGCGATACGGATTTGATATTTTTGGAACATCATGATGTCTTGCCGGCATCATTGAAAACTGTTGACCGCTTCTCTCTTGCAGGAAACAAGCCTATGTTTATGTATACTATGATTGTCTTTTTGAATTTGGTGCTAATACTGTTATATGGAAAATGGAATAGGTCTTTGGATTATGGACGCGGGTATTCTCTAATGGACGACGGCTGGATTATGAATGACGGACTAGACGCTTGTAATTGTGTTATGTACTCCAACTCCTTAATGCCTATCAAAAAAAAAGATGCTTTTGAGTTGGTGCAGCTCTGAGGAAAAAAAGATGGAAACATTGCAGTCTTCCATGTGTTGGGTAAGGATGTATTTCGGCTGTCCCGACTCCTCTTTTGGTCGTTACTCCCTTTGTTGGTCGGTCAGGCCTACGACCTGCAGCATGGAAATTAGCAAAAAAGGAAGAAAATTTCTAACTCGTTTTGGAAATTACATCTTTCTTGGGTGAAACTTGAGCAAGACTCAAACACTTCACGCCGATATATTTTGAAATTCTCAAACATGTGCTCTTACCTTCTCATTCCCAAAGAATATTTGCTTATCAGATTTGTAATATATAAAAAAAATCGGACACCCAAGATCAAACCCTCTTTACGCAAAACCCTATCACGTTTCGATGTTAAGCTAGGGCGGATTGTCGACGAGTGTCCTGTCGAGATTGGTGGAGCGATGCCGGTTCTTTGTGAGTGCAAAAATGGAACAATTTCCTCACTTCGCTTAACAATGTATGTTCCGTATACCGTACACTTTTTAACAAAACCGGGGAATTATATTCGGACGATCGGTGCTGCGAGGCTGTGATAGATAGTAAACAAACAAGCTAAGTTGGACTCCGTAGAAGAATAACCGTAGATTGGTCTGACTGCATCTTGCATCTAATAAGGACTACGCCACCGAGTACGTTGTGTTGGTGCAGAGTGTATTTGGCGATGCAGAAGATCATGTGGGCATGAGAATGGATGCAGATTTATGTGGTATATATCACCAGTATTGGACATCCGAACGATGGGCCCCGTGGGCCTTCCAGGGATTGACCTGGGATGTCGTTGAGCACACCGCAGGTCATGGTAAGGATAGGCCTCAGCTCCTCGGACAGCTTGTCGTAAGAGGCGACTAACTGACGCACCCGTGGGGTTCCCGGATGTGAAAAGGAATAGGACCTCACCCGTGTGGTTCCCGGGTGTGAAAAGGAATAGGACCCCACCCGTGTGGTTCCCGGGTGTGAAAAGGAATAGGACCCAACGTCGTGATATGACTGAAATAAAGTTGAAAGCGACGTTAAATCGTATTCACTCACTCACTCACCCGAACGACGGACCAGGACAGATGGCTGAGACATCAGCGATGGCATTGCTTCCTGGCAGCGCTCGTTACCGATCTGATGCAGGTTAACCTAGGCTAAAACTGCGTTCCTACGGCTCTTTGCAGGACCAGTTTCTATTGCTCTTTTCAGTGCTACCCATATACCTCGAAAGAGGAAACTTCAATGAAGAATTATGTAACTAAAGTGCCCGCTCATCCCCAAGTATGCTGAACCATGGGTTCAACACTTAGGGATCAGACAGAATAATGAATAAGAATGCGTATACCGTAACAACATATTTAATCCATGAACATTAAACTGAACAAATTCACTTCAGTGATATAATGAATACATGTCTCGTAGATAAAGCACAACAAAGACCATAAGTTCATACTCCACTTCTATTCGAAAGTAATCTAACAAAAACAACGATGTCATTCAAAAATACTGTGTTCACTGAAAGCATCTGTCCAGGTTCTGTTTCTCGTGGCGTGATGTGGAAACGCGTGTAGTGAGTTTGGATAGAACGGTCGGTTTGGCAGGTGCCACAATATAGAGTCTAAGATGTGGTTTGAGATGATCAACATCCGAATCCTCCCGGGGCGTTAAAGACTGTGTGTTCTTGAGGAGAAGAGATGGTTGATACAAACCCGGCCCATTAAGTGTATCGGATACTCAAAGACATCAATCTAATTAAAATTAAATCCTATCTGCTTCCCCATCAATATTATCAGAAGGGGTGCCCCCGATTTCGAGGCCCAGGGGGCAATCTGTGGCCCATTAGGGGCTCGGGTCATTTTGAGCCTATAAATGGCAATTTTTACCGCAATGATTTTTAAAACACCATATACTTTCGCTATCATTTAGACTGGGAGTCTAATGACGTCACAGTGACGTCAGAACTAAAAAATGGTGAATTTTTGACGAATTTTCGATTCGAAATTTTGAATTATTTTACTTTTTTTCTTCGTGTTAAGTATACAGTAAATATTAGAAAATAATAGGATATGACTGAATCAGATGGCACGGCAACCCTGACTGACCTTTGCTAAACTGGGTCAAGTTCGACCTAATCCTTAGGCCTATATATGTAATAAATTTCTTGGGGCTACCATACAATGCAGCCCATGGCGGTATAATGAATAGCTACGCTGTGAAATGTGTAATATAACGTCTGCCTTCCATCTACCTATTTTTTGAATATGTTTTTCGGGAATCCTGCTGCTGAAGATTAAGTGGTGGCGCCAATGCGAAAACTTTGGCCTTTGTAAAGCGAAGGGCCAAGGCCGATTTAAGAGATTCCGGTTTTTAGATGAGCTGAGAATCAGGCAGCTGTAACGGGTGCGTCTTCTGGAAATTGGAACAGGGGGCCCGTCCTCGGCTGTGAAATATGTAACCGAAAATAATCACGGATTGCTCGAACTGGACAATATCTAATATTATCAGTTGAGGATGATATAAACAAACGAACTGGTTTATGGGATATATTGTGTTTCAAGCTGCGGGTAATAATGTCCAATGCTTTGTAATAAGCCAGATTGATCGGAGAAAGAGACATCTTCGTATAGAAGAACATTGCTATTGCCATCTTGTTCTGAACGAACTGTCAATTCACCGATGCATAAGAATGCATGAAATACTACTCAGAACGTGCAAAGAATGCTATGAAGGAAACCAACTGTGCCGATGAGACGGTGAATATCTTAGTGGTGCACTGACCAGTGTTATTGGGGAAATCTATAACTTGTATACTTTCAAGGAATACTCAGCAAGGGACACCGTTAAAAGAACTGTAGCTGTCTGCTTCAAAGAGTCAGCAAAAGACGGTATTGGGTGGGGCGAGCGGTTGAGCCAAGGGGCTAGTATCAGCGTTTCCTGAAATTGTAACCGAGAGAGCTTGTCAGCAACAACGTTAGATTGTCCCGAAATATGTTTTGATCCGAACAGTATGTTGTATGGAAGGCAGGCAACTACTAACCGACTTACTAATTTCATCAGCAATTCATCTCTCGAAGACTGGTGATTGATTATTTCAACAACGACAATATTAGAGAACTTCATGATTTGCCAGTATGTCGTCTCAAATTTCCACGGCAACTACGATGGGGAACAACTCCTTGACCGCGATATGTAAGTGGGCAATATGTGCCGGCTATTCTTGGGCTATCCATGAGGACCCAAAACAGCCGCCAAACCCAAGGTACCAGAAGCATCGGAAAACAGTTTGATCTGGTTTGTAGTCTGGGAGCCAGGATCGGGTTTTGCTGAAATTGTTCACCCCATCGGCATGATAATTTCCATCAAAACCATGACTTTCTATGGCTATGGGGGGTATTACCCAGGGTGGGTGTAGAGTTCCAAACTGGTGCAGGTTTTTTTCTATAGCATTACAGACATTCATTTTACTTTGCCGAAAATGGGGGTAGGTGTATTTTCATCGCCGTAGTTTTTTTGTTATTGGTCTAATCTTCCTAAACAGTGTCATATATTAATCATTAATAGCAGCAGAGTTATAAGTTATCAAGATTTGTTCATGTGTCCCGTCCTTGTAACGACACTTGAGGACCATATCCAAATGTCAACTGAAAAAATTGCTCCCGTTTAAAAAAGGGGGTCGCTGTATTTGTATCGCTATATCTCCCTTATTATTGAATCAATCTATGTAAACGTGATGACATTTTGCTTCGTGTTACCTCGCAAAGTTTTTTTAAAACCTAAGACCGTGGTTGTATCCCAACTATATGGTTATTTGGAGGTGGTATTCAAATGAAATCTTATCAGAAAAATGTGTAGCCTCTTTAAAAACGTGTATGTGTGATTGAACTGCCATATCTTTTTGAATAATGGCCCGAACTGTCTGAAATTCATCATATTTTATTCAGCATTTATGCCATTGCCATATACAACCACGATTCATTTTTGTATCACAACCTAGTATGACATAATTGGGGCCGTATTAAAATGTCAACTTGAAAAAAATACTTCTTTCCAAAATGGGGGCATGTGTAAGTGTGTTGCTATATCCTTCTTATTACTGATCCAAATATGTCTGAATATCGTAATACAATTCTCAACATTACTTAGCAGTGTTTTTCAGTTAGTACTTTTGTTTTATCGTTCAAGCGTATGATGTCATTTGGGATTGTATTCAAATTTCACTTGAACAAATCTACATCGACTTGAAAAGGTGGTTACAGGTATATGTGTAAATGAACCGCTACATATTTCTTAATAATTATTTGTTCTGTCTAAATTGTATCATTTATTACTCAGCAGTTGAAAGCGAAGTTATATATTAGCGCGATAGACGGTAGTTTTCCAACTCTATAACATCGTCTGGGGACCATATTCAAATATCAAGTCGAGAACGTACTTGTAGCTACTAGGGAGTATGTTTGATTTCAATACTGATCCAATCTGTCTGGACTGTGTCGTGTATTAGTGAACATTGTTATATTTTTATCATATGTGACTGAGATTCGTTTTAAAATACACACTATTCGCTATTGAAAAATATGGGAGAACAGTATATAGGTAATAGGTTCAGCATATCTTCTTAATGAGTAGTTCGTATGAACTGTTTCACTACATATCTCTTAACAACAACTGCATCAGTTATTCACAGAGTTAGTAATTGTAGTTCAGCTGTTCATTTGACTGTCAAATATGAGTTTCCCTATTTTATAGCGCTTTTGTGTCAAACGAGGATGAATGATACTTGTAAAACCTACAGAATGAGCGGTACAATAAAACCATGTAACTTTAATATCATTGCATATTTACTTGCCCCATACTGTATCATTGCTACATTCAAAATGGCGGCCTTGGCCATGGCCAGAAATGTAAAAATTTTCATGAGATTGAGGGTAATATCAGATCTCACTGTACACCTCTAGCTTCATAAAATTTACTGCAACAGTTTCATGTTGTTGTTTTTTTTCAGCTTGTTTAAGTAACATTTCCACTGAAGCTTCATCGATAAATTACGAAACAACCATTGATCTTATTCAAAATGCACACTCGTCAAGCAAATATTCACCGCATTACTAATCAAGTTGGACGACTCGATACGAACTAAATTTCAATTTCTAAATGGTCCATTGAAGCTGAATTGGGTTCTATTATCTGTAGAAGAGGGACACTGGATCACAGATCGGGGAAAATTGGGTCTAATATGATGAGTTTTGATGCGAAACATTGGATTTTGATAATTGCGCATTCACGAGGTTTAGATAAATGCCCCGAATAATAAAACGATCCTTCATTTAATGGCATCTTGTCCCTGTCATATTCAATTTATCTCTGATTATTAGTGCACAAATTTATATTCCAAAACGAAAATATTCCAAAAATTCATGATGATGCAAACATACTCTATTCTGCAAGTGTCAATACTAACCTTCTGTCCTCAATTACGGTCTACCATCCGCTTACTACGTATGACTGTAACCAATCAGACTTATACGTTTCAAAACGTAGCTGATTGGGTGCTCAATGTCGAGCTATGAACGTGTGAAGAGTTAACGAATAACTCGATCATTTCCTAAAAAGTATGAATGATGGAAATTATGCTTCTAGTGTGAAGTTCTTGAACTGAGCGAAAGGTGGTTACGCTGGGGATGGTGGGGGGGGGGGGGGTTAAGTCTGATAATACGAGATGGACAAGCTCAGGCCAAGCTAAAACGATGGTAGAGAGTTAAATGGGTATTCGAGTTCCGCAAAGCGCCCCATATTAAGCGTGATCCGTGAGTCTGGCCTTCGACGTGTAATCCCGGATCTTTTACACGGATTGCAGTAGAAATATGTTCAAAATAGGATAAAAAGTTTCCAGTATGATGTGCTGTAGAGAGATTTTGATGTTTTGAAAAATATTTATATTAAAGAAGCAGTTGCTTTGCGACTATTACTGCTGTTCGAACGGGATTTCCAAGTACTATAATTGGGTGACTCCAGCAGATAAGCCTCTCTGTACTAAAGCTACTGATCTACCACGCATGAGTGATATATATCGTATCACTTTGTCCTTTTGTGATTAGAAAACTCTTTTCAATGCATTACCCACGTGATCAGTCTGGGCAGGTACTTTAGGTCAACAACCTAAAAATCAGCTCACCAGCTCGGCGGTGATTGTCTTTAACAGCCATGTCCACTCATTTCTACCTGCTATTAATCTTCTGACGTGGTACACTTGAATTGTGAAACTGGACTGAATATTCCCTGGCACCATGCAATCTCCCGTAACACCATACTACATGTTTACCTATGTGATGGAACATTTTTGGAACATCATGATGTCTTGCCGGCATCATTGACAACTATTGACCGCTTCTCTCTTGCAGGAAACAAGCCTATGTTTATGTATACTATGATTGTCTTTTTGAATTTGGTGCTAATACTGTTATATGGAGTATGGAATAGGTCTTTGGATTATGGACGCGGATATTCTTTAATGGACGACGGCTGAATTATGAATGACGGACCAGACGCTTGTAATCATACGGCTAATATACAAGAACACGTTTACTTTTACCCATACTGACCAATTCTGAATATTGGTTAATGTTTAGACACACTGGATCAATGATTATTGAAATGTAATTATATCCATATCGTCTTTGCGGGAAGGAGCATTTCATTTCTATCAGTAATTCTGATATGGCAACTATTTGTTGTCGTCGGTTGAAATGAAAAAAACACACAAATGTTAACAAGGGTTGAAATGAAAAAGAACACAAATGCTGACAGAAGTTATTCTGTCAATAGTGCGGAGTAGTCGGAAATGACGTTTAGACAGATTAGAAAATATTTAAGGGGGATATAAATATTTAATCACATATACATCGTCTTTCAAAGGGTTCATTTTTTGTTCAATTGACACGTGCCATCATACAACTGGGATACAAAAACACCTCAGATAATAATAAACACTACGCAAAATGCTGAACTATATATGATAATGTTTAGAAAGATTGGATGATTTCATAAGTGAATTACGGCCATTGAGGTACACGAACCCCCTTCTCTGGAAAAGAATTAGTTTTTTTCAAGTTAATATTGAAGTTAATAATCAAGTTAATACAAAGCCAAATCCTGATTGCATATAACTCTGACATATATACTAAATACAATATAATACATTTAAGACACTTAGGGTTATTAATAAGAAAGATATGTCAATTTATTCACACATACCCCCCTTTTCAACCGAGTGATTTTTTTTTTGTTCAAATAACATTTGAGTTTTACCCCCCAATTGTACCATAGGTTTGGAATAAACCTACGACTTTAGGTATTAAAAACTGCGCTACTTAGCGCTGAACAATAAATAATGGTATTTAGATAGATGGGATCAGTGTTAAGAGATATATAGCAATTCAATACATATATCCCCTTTTTTGGAAGGGAATATTTTTTTCAGTTGACATTTGGATATGTTCCGCACGTGACGCCACACGATTGGATTACATAAACAAATCATGATATTATATAACTCTGCCATTATTATTGATGAGTAATAAGTACTATAGCAAAGATCGATTGAGCTATAAATAAGACTGACTGGGTTGTTTAAAGTCACCTACCCCCTTTTTCGGTGAAATATAACGAATATCTGTAGGGTGTCATTTCGGCAGCAATAAAAAAATCTTGCACCACTTTTCACCCTGGTTGATTCCCGCAATAGTCATAGAAATTCATGGTATAGATGAAAATGATCTTGACGGTTGGGTGAGCAAATTTCTAAAATATGGCCTTTTTTCAATTGACTCCTAGACTGTTGATCACATCAAAGGATATCCAATTTGGAGAAAAGAAAATGGATTTTCCGTTGAAAGACTCCAGGAATACATGTCAGGTATTAATATCGGCTCTAGCTTCTTTATTTAAGCGAATATGATGGTGAGCCTATCTTTCGTTCAATCTATGGGGCGAAGGATAAATGCCCTGCCGGGCACCACAACTTTACAAGCAAAATTGAGCGGGCCAATGAGGGTTACCTTTTTGCCGTGCGAGAATACTTTTCAGTTTATGAATTATGTCTTCTGGCAATGATGCTTGCATTGGAGCGATATGCCAGAGGCGGGGTATAATTGACGGCGTCTGGCGGCTAAAAGGCAACCACATGACTCCACAGGAAAGCTTCCTTCGGCACCTCGATTCAGGCATTCAGAAGATAGATACAGATTTCTAGTCTGCTGCGATATACGGGGGATGCACTGAAAGCAAATACCGGTGATTGGTTGAACGGTTTAGGAGCCATCTTGGATTTAATGCAAAACCTTCTAAGACCTTCTTCTCTGGAACACCTAAACCGGTCGATCCGAAACTTGCCATACATAATCTACGGGTCAGGGTCTTTATTTAATCTGTGGAGTTTGTAGCTGGGAAATTAAATATGTTCGTTAACGACCAATCAAAAATGGTCAGATTTTCGAATAAAGGATTTAGGGCGTAGAATGTTACGAAATAGATGGTGTGTAATCTACAGTGTAGCCATGTGTTGTCACAAAACAAGCTATGACATCAGACAGTGCGGAGCTCTCGCTAAGATGACATGATTAGTTCCGCCTCACGACGTCAGGGGTGCTGTGCTGAATAACGCACTGAATACAGATTGACTGAGACCCGTCATGTAAGACAACTTCAATCGGCAACACTTTGCGTGCAATATACTTGGCCCTTTTCACTCCTTGGTTGAATGGTTTCCCACATGTAGTGTTGTGTGGCCTTAACCAATGTACATTGTGTTCGTGCCTAATAAAGAATTTGAATTTGAATTTGTAGTCACCTATTGTATCTGTCTTACATAACGGATTTGCCCAACTAGGAGTTGGGACAACATGTCTGGGATATCAACCCCTCTGTGCAAGACCTAAAATATGACATCATTAGTTCTGCTCCGCGACGCCAGAGGGCGCTGTCTTGAATAACACATGGAATAGGAATGATTTAGAGACTACTAGTACGAGTGTACCCGAGCCTTGGTTGAAGGACCAAGACCTGGTCCCCGGCTAGCTGCTTCTCCCACCTCCAATTATTATTACTCTTTTATCCACCGTTTTTCTGTCTGCGATATCTCCAGAATAGCATGACCCACAAACTTCTTCAGTGTATAGCAGATCTACTCGAGAAGTGCATGGTCAAACTGTATTTGAGGCCATTTCAGAAAAAGCTCTAAGCCTTCAAAGCTCTTCTTCGGAAAAAACACTAAAGCGATCGACTTGAAACTTGGCATACATAGTCTATGTGTCAGAGACTTCAATCTATCTATAGGGATTGTTGCTCCGTGGAACAAGATGGCCGCCATCGACCAATCAAAATGGTCGGATTTTCAACTTACCGATTTGGACGAGAAAATTTACGAAATGTATGTAATATGATATGGCGACCACGAATATGCAAAAATTGTGCTCCTAGGTCACGTGGTTTGACCGTCATCTTGAATTTTGTGAAAACCTTTAGAAACTTTGCAAGGGCTTATTCTCTGGAACCTTGACAGGTACAGATTTTGCGGCTGCTGCGATGTTTCGGAAAGAAATGATCTGTTGCACTGAAAACAAATACTGTTGATTGGTTAAACCGTTTGGCGGCCATCTTGAAATGAGCTCAAAATATTCTCCGAAGAAACTACTAAACCGAATGACATGAAACTTCGGATATATCATCTATGGGAAGGTCCTTCAAAACTTGTTAGATAATACGGTAGTTGATAGGTCAAATCAATATGGCCGCCATTGACCAATCAAAATTGCTCATATTTGAGAATTCAGATTTCGAAGATAAAACGCGATGCCAGAGGTCGCTGTTCTGTATAACAGACTGGCTGATTTAGAGACTACTAAAAGGAGTTGGGATTCCATCTTTGGTATATCAACTCATCGCCGCAAGACCTACAAGATGACACCATTAGGTTCTGTTCCCGGACGAAAGGTTTGAATGACACACTGAATAGCAGACTGTGAGGTTTAGAGACTACTGAGGGGAGTTGGGCGGTGGCCTGTGTACATTTGTACTGTGTACCAAGGTCCCCGACCATGGGGTTGGGGGAAAGTGACATAAAAAAAATGAAAAAGGACTTTAGGGGATCGCGAACATATGTACTGTACATGTACATGTAGTTGTCTATCTGTCATCTTCGAATTGGGACCCCATGATAAGGTATGGAAGATTTGGTGAGAAGGAAGGGTCGAAAACCACATTTAATGCTCATTGGTAGCGGGAAATATGAAGTTTCCCCGGTTGTTAATTAATGCCACAGTTTCTGTAAGTTGGGCTCTTCTATTTCCTTTCTCCATCGTACTGGAACGCGTGCCTGGTCATGTGAGTAAACATGGCGGCTGTAACGGAACGTTCTGATTGGACTCCTCCTCCTGCCTATTGGAATGCGTGCATGGTCATGTGAGTGAATATAGCAGTTGTATCAGAGCGTTCTGATCCCTACTCCTCCCAAATTCGGGTTTTCACGCCATTTTCGGTGATGACGTCATCTGCTCCACTTCCTCCCTCTTTCTTATTCAGGTGGCACAGGACTGCCATTTTTCCACTATTTTTCTCGCTAACTGATTTGAAGTTTCTATAGAGGTGTGACACTACACTTTGCTCTAAATTTTACAGTAATTTACTGTAGATTTGAAGCAACAAAGTTACTGTATTTTTCTGTAAAGTGTACAATAAATGTTGTGAAATACCGGTACATTATTTACCGTAATTTTTAACGTAATTTACTGTTAATTGGCATTATGTACTGTACATTTTACAGTAAATTACCGGCAAGTTTGCTGCACTAAAAGTACAGTACATGATAGTAAACTTTACAACAATCGTTTCCAGTGCTGACAACTTTGATCAGCAGGGTCAGAGGTCAGAAAAAAAGTAAAACATGGACACGACTGACTGGCATACCAGCTGGGTAGTAGCGCTCGATGGCCGGACTGTTCGTTTATTCAAGAGTTGCACCAATTAATTCGAATTGGTAAATTATTGTTCGACACAAACTTTGAAATTGTTAATTGAACGATAGGCCTATCGTATCAATTCCGCGTGTTTCAAAATAAAAGTCGCAGAAAAATAATTAGTTGAATTCGTACGTTTTGTATTTGCCCAGTTTCGTTTAGAATTGTTCATCTGCATCTGGGTTTGTAGTATTATCACTTGATTCTTGTACAATAGGTGAGCTTTGAAAGCAAGCCTAGATAGCACGCAAGTCTATTAAATTATTGCTGGAACGAATTTGCTACACTTTTTCACAGATGGTTGGATTATTTAAAATGCATATTATTTACACTGTTTGTATGTCTGCTTTGCGTGCGAAGAATACATGGTAGGCCTACCGGAACACGGTAAAATTATCCGCTATCGATACACATGTAGCCTAGCATTAGCTGGGCATGCATGCATACGGTAAAATATCGGATGAACCCTAAATCATTACGTTCGCCTTGATCTTGGCGAACATCTCCGATGAGGAAGTTTGCAAAAGTTGTAAAAGAGTCACGTGGTGTCCCATTGCAAACTACCAGAGCAATTTAATAACACCTCCAGACTTTCTTTGCCTTTTGCCTCTGGGGTATTGTATCCCAGGTGTTTATTCCCCCAGGCGCCAAGATGGTCAGCTGGGAATTTGATATTATCTCCCCCTAGTTCCGCCCGCAGCCGTCAGATGGTGGCAGGTGACCATAAACACGAAACAGACATGGCGGGCGAAAGGCAGACGACAATGCTTAACCATGATGCAAAAAAATGCACCTTTTACCGGCCTTGATGGTGAATCTCCGACCTAGATGTAGTCTCAAAGGATTCTTCAAGTTTATGTGTCAACTGTGGTAATATTTTAGTTCGGTAATACCCTCTTATTTTCTGTTTGTATTTGAGCGCGCGCACTGGCTCTCTCTGTCCTGCATTCTGCCACTGACTCAAAAATTCGGCCCGAACTGACGCTTTGTCAATCTCCGCACTTTCTCTCATCGCATCTGAATGTGACCCGCGGCCGGCACGTGGTAGCTTTTATTTAAAGTATGTGTTCCTTTTCTTTTTCTATATCGATATTAATGTGCCCTTTAGTTCGATTTTGTCAAACTTTAGAGGAAAGAAAAAAAATGGATGCCGCAAATTGGATCTTGGACCGAGAGACAGTGAACGTAATATCAATAATCTCATTATTATACATTTAACACTTGCCCCGTTACTGCAGATCCGATAGGCTTAGTGCATATCTGTCTCCACACAATGGCTATTGGATTTATAAATTCTAACTGCCAGGATGACCAGTGTGGTCAGATTTGAGCACATTGTGGCTCCGGCAGATTGACCTCTGACCAAAAAGACAATTGGCCACCATGTTCGGAAATGGGGTCTTTGTGTAAACAAGCTGGTCTGGTCCCATTCATGGATATTGTGGCACAGGCAGCCCGTTCAACATAATCATGACCCCTAATCACTTGCTTACAATAATACTCATGGCCTGGCTCTTGCTCACAAAAAACTCTCTTATTTACACAACACCTTCAGTTCATGTGGACATTGTAAGTAAATTACTCAACTTTATTAGGCACTGACTGACCATCCCACTTGAGAGATAAATTTATGAACTTGAGGTAATTTTGGTGTGGCTCTGGTTCAATTAGAAATAACCTGTTATTTAAGTTTTTCTGTTTATTTTCCATATAAATGTTATTTATTTTATAGAGTTATGCATATAATTAATTATAGGGTGAGTGAATATGATTTATGTGCATGTTATTCCCTGGATATTTTTCATCTGTAAACTAGAAGACTCGACTCATGGGACATTCTGTACCATAGACAAGGCCCGCTATAATGGAAATAGGTTTCGTTTGCACCCTGACCTGAATTAGGGTTGAACAAGTTTTCTGTAAAATGAAGGTAAGGCCAGATTTTTTTATTCTCTTGGTTTACGGATCCGCCGACCCAAAAAACGGGTTTACTGAAAAAAAATATAATTTCCAAATGGTCCTCTTTTTTTCTCCGCCGACTCGATTTTCCCCGTCAATGAAAAAAAAAATCCGGACAACTCTGTGGCGAAATTCTGTGTGGAAACCGCTCTCCGCGAGGGAAGACAACTCTTCCGCCAACTCTTCCGCCACTTGGTGGCGCTATCCTAAATACTCCCCGCAAAGTGTTGTTATCGCCATTCTGTGCACAAATGTATAGCTCTCTGGGCATTCCCAGTGTTTGGAGAGTTCCTTGACTTACTTATGTGGGACATGGCGATAATGGCGAGAGCTAATGTCAGATTCGTCGGATGAATTATATTTATAGGCTATCCAATCGTAGCTTTCGTAATATTAGCCATCCATTGTAACTATGACGAGATTGGGAAAGCCCAGGGCCTGGGGAATCAGCTTTCCAACGTGACCTAGATCATGAAAAACAACCGCTGGAAAGCGGAGATGCACGCCTTCAAATATGACCGAAAAAAACCCCTCAAACTCTTCGAATTTTCGCGAAGTCTCTCATCTGGAAGCTGCGTTTATTCTGACAAATGTCCACGCATAAATGAGTATTCATCTGTTATCTCTGGGCATTGTAATCAAAGAAATATTTGCTCACAATCTTCGGAAATTACGTAGGTTTGTGATTTTTTTTTTTTTTTTACGTGGTTGTTGTTCATCGAAATATCCGACGATTGCAGTATCATTTTGCAAATAACGAACATGTCGGTGAGTTTACTGATTTTTATTTGGAATAAAACTGCATTTCTTGAGGAAAATAATACACACACATAGTTTTTGTTGAAATATATTATTTAAAAAGGACATAAAGCAATAAGTTTCAGAATGTCTGGGATTCTGAAATGCAGACAAAAACACATGACCGCCTTCTGTTTTGGAGATAATTATTCAACTTTACTGACTGCCCTGAGCTGGAACCAGTGGGGTTCAGGCCAAGACAACTATCTGGGGCTGACCGCTAGGATAAGCTGCAGTACTGAATGAGCTAATGAACGACGGCTGAATAATGAATGATGGACCAGACGCTTGTAATTTCTGCGAAGATTCTGCAGTCGTTTGGCAAGCGGTATGTGTTTGCGCGAGCCCACAGGAGACTGAGAAAAACCCGCCCACGCAAATATAAATGTCTTTGATATTCTTGGGAGTGCACAGAAGCAATACGATCTTCTCCCGAAGTCAAGGTTGTGTATAGATCAAAAAGTTATCAAAGCAGTCAAATATTCGAATGGTATATATTTTGCCTAAATTGAATTTTCAATGATAAACCGGTAACCAAAAGTGTTCTACACGAATTTTTCGAAACCTGTTCAATCATCAATAGTAATATGTGATATGAATTTCATTATTCAAGACATTTTCAAAGTGGCATATACAAATTTATACAAGGCTAGTTCAGTTTTATGATTTTTAATCTCAACCCTTGGGCATAGGGATATTGTCTTTGTTAAGTACGTCTGTCCACCTGTCTAATATTAACCTGTCTGGTCTGGCCTAGCCTATGACAGGTTTAAGTAAACTATTCTGTTTTGATTGTAGACATTTTCCCAGTGACAGTGTCATGTGAATGTTTCAGGAATATAATAAGAGAGAGATTCCGTCCAACAAATCACTTTCCATCTCGTTTTCTTGTTTTATGGGTTAACAATGCAAGCTTTTATCACTGATCAGACATTCAGCAGGCAGCTGTCCTGCATACTAGATACCGGCTATGATTTTACTTCAACATTTAAAAATCTAATTTTGTTGTGCTCATTTTTTTAGGGAGATTTTTTTTTTTTTTTTTTCCGACCGACCGACCCAAATTTTTGGGGCCTTCAATCCGTAAACCAAGAAATAAAAAAAAAGTGGCCTAAAGTACACAAATATGAGTGGACTGGATTTTCAAGGCAAGTAGGGGAGAAAATTGACTACGTGTCAACTTGCTATTATGGTCGTCCTCCAATATGACCGTTTCAATTCCTTGCACACACAATGCTCATAATGGTTTGAAGAGATAACTACAGCTAATTTTTTATACGCCCGCCAAAAGGCGGCCGTATTATGTGATGGCGGTTTCCGTCCGTGTGTCCGTCTGTCCGTCCGTCGTGTCCGGTCTATATCTGGTCTATATCTGGAACAGTTTTCTATCTACAGTTCCAATTTTTGGTGAGTGGATATCCTACGGGGAACCGATGTGTCGCGTAACAAAATGAAGGTCGAGGTCAGAGGTCAAAGGTCATTGGCCTAAAAAACAGAAAATCACTGAAGTGTTCATGTCCGGTCTATATCTGTAAACGTTTTCTATCCACAGTTGCAATTTTTTGTGAGTGGATACTCTAGGTGGAGACGATGTGTCGCGTATCAAAATTGAGGTCGAGGTCAGAGGTCAAAGGCCACTGTTGTCTAAAATCAGGAAATCATTGATCATTGACAGTTTTCTATCTACAGTTCCAATTTTTGGCGAGTGGGTGCCCTAGGGGCAGCCGTTGAAATAACGCCTGTCTACCTGTCGCCGACAAGTCATTTTTTCAAGTGACAACTAAATTAAAATTCCACCTGTCGCTGCGACAAGTAACTATTCTGTCCTAAAAATACTGAATTACGAGCTAATACAGGCCCTAACATGACTGAATTGTCTTCCTGGAAACAGTTGTTGAGTTTTGTTTTATTTACATCGGACATTCTGTTCACTTCGTCATTCATCCCGCTGCCATACAACACGAGAGCTCGGGTACATCAAACTCCATGCAGGATTACAGGGATTCATTCACGTCGGTTCTACGTACCGAATTTCGGTTCGTAGATTGAGTTTAAAAACTCAATTTTGCAGTTCAAAACTCAATTTTTTTGAGTAAAAAATCAATATTTGTCACCAAAATATTTATACTCAATTTGTGTGTTGGAAACTGAATTTTCAAGCTTCATAAATTCGAAATTTCAATACACGATTGTCGGGAACTCATCTGGTAAAACTCAAATGAGCACCATGTTCATGGTAGCAAATGTAAATCTGTCGGCAGCAGGGGTGGAATTTCGACGCGAATCCGGGAATCTTTCGCGTAAAAACTCGCCTAAAATGGAACTTGCGCGAATCAAAGCTTAGCGTAATCAGTGTGGTGTTCATTCAGGGAGATTTATTCAATATTTCACGGAAATTCAAGTCAAATAGCTGACCTGTAAAGTGTAATCAGAAAACCCCGAGACATCTTTTCGTCTTGCTGCAAAACGGATGTTTTGATGACGTAACGTGCAAAATACACCAGGGAAACCTTTGTGCGTTTATTTTTTGGAAGCCTTGAATGCTCTCTGTAAAGGTTTCCGACTGGCGCCAGATGGCGCTAGTGTGAATGCTAAACACGCGGTCGTCAAATGGAAAGTACACGAGCGTGAAAATGAAAACCTGGGACGTTTGGAGTTTATTTAGCAGATAATTTTTATTCGGATTCATTCATAATTAGAATGACAAACATTTTCCCACAGACAGCACATCAGGAGAAGTAGAATTAAGCGGTAAGAAATTCATGAAAATAAAAATGGATCGTTTCTTCAGAGACAGTCACATTGCCTGCATGAGACCTGTCATGAACAACAACAACAGCAACAGCAACGCGGTCGACCCTTTACGTTGAGAACACGCATTTCTTTAGAAGTCAGTTTATTTGAGGGCAAGATTTTAAATTTAACGGCACTGCACCTCATGTCGGTGGCTCTTGATTTTTTCTGGTAATTTTGATCTTTCACTGTAAAAAACATCGCGGTATGAAATGAAAAATATTTGAGACAAAAATATCAGCAATTTCCTTATTTTTAGCTCATCTGGGCCGAAGGCCCGATGGGCTTATGTCATGGCCTGACTGTCCGTCGTCCGTTGTGCGTCATCCGTTGTGCGTCAACATCTTCTTCTCTGAAACCGCTTGACCGATTAAGCTGAAACTTGGCATGCATGTTCCCCCCAATGAGTACACCAGAATTTGTTCATGCCGTGTCGATACGATTTTAAATATGGCCGCCATGGCAGCCATCTTGAATTTGCCATTGAAACATTGTTATCGCGATTTCTCAGGAACTACTGCATAGATCTTTCTCAAATTTGGTACACAGGTTCCCCTTGGGGTCTAGTTCTCTAGTTGTGCAAGATACCTGTTGTGATCTGATTCACAAATCCAATATGGCCACCAGGCGGCCATCTTGGATTTCCCCATGAAACATTGTTATTGCAATTTCTCAGGAACTACTTTGTGGATCTTCCTCAAATTTGGTACACAGGTTCCCCTTGGGGTCTAGTTGTGCAAGATACCTTTTCTGCTCTGATTCGAACATCCAATATGGCCACCAGGCAGCCATCTTGGATTTCCCTATGAAACTTCGTTATCGTGATTTATCAGGAAGTACTGCATGGATCTTTCTCAAATTTGATACACAGGTTCCCCTTAGTGTCTAGTTGTGCAAGATAATTTTGTGGTCTGATTCAGAAATCCAATATGGCCACCAGGCCGCCATCTTGGATTTCGAGATGAAACATTGTTATCTCGATTTCTCAGGAAGTACTGCATGGATCTTTCTCAAATTTGGTACAGACGTTCCCCTTGGGATCTAGTTGTGCAAGATACAATTTGTGGTCTGATGGAAATATCCAATATGGCCACCAGGTGGCCATCTTGAATTTGCCAGTGAAATCTTGTCATCATTATTTTTCGTTAACTACTGCATGGATCTTTCTCAAATTTGGTACACAGGTTCCTCTTGGGGGTCTAGTTGTGCAAGATACCTTTTCTGCTCTGATTCAGACATCCAATATGGCCACCAGGCGGCCATCTTGGATTTCCCTATGAAACTTCGTTATCGTGATTTATCAGGAAGAACCGCATGGATCTTTCTCAAATTTGATACACAGGTTCCCCTTGGGGTCTAGTTGCGCAAGATACAATATGCGGTCTGATCGACAAATCCAATTTGACCACCAGGCGGCCATCTTGGATTTCCAGATGAAACATTATCGCGATTTCTCAGGAACTACTGCATGGATCGTTCTCAAATTTGGTACAGAGGTTCCCCTTGGGGTCTAGTTGCGCAAGATGCAATTTGTAGTCTGATTGAAAAATCCAATATGGCCACCAGGCGGCCATATTGGATTTCCAGATGAAACATTGTTATCGTGATTTCTCAGGAACTACTGCATGGATCTTTCTCAAATTTGGTACAGAGGTTGCCCTTGGGGTCTAGCTGTGCAGGATACCATATATGGTCTGATTGAAAAATCCAATATGGCCACCAGGTGGCCATCTTGAATTTCCCCGTGAAATTTTGTTATCGTAAATTTTTAGGATATTACTGCATGGATGTTGATACACAGGTTCCCCTTGTGGTCCAGTTGTGCAAGATACCTTTTTTTGGTTCATTTCGAAAATCCAATATTGCCGCATCTTGAATTTCCCATGAAACTTTATCATAAAATCTCAGGAAATAACTGCATGGATCATTTTATAGTGTTCAGGGGGACAACACAAGTTAGAAACTCATCTATTGCAGTTCTTTAGTAAAAACTTCTCACAGCTACTTTCTCCAGTTACAGACAGATGACCTACAGTGCCGTGGCACTATCTTTTACATCTTCGCAGACAGATGGGGGTATGTCTTGGTTAGGCCTTACCTCACCAGAGATTACTTTCATTGGAAAAATGTCCTGTTACATCTCATTGCCATCGTAACAACCCAGTCGCACATATTTCGTACTCGACATGTCTCCCCCTGGTGCATATACCCACAAATATTGGAATCGTAGGTTAAAAACTGTCCAATGTACTGTCCGGACACGAAGTGGACAGACGGACGAACGACTGCAATCACATAATAAAACTTGGTTCTGGTTATTGCTTATAAGTTATACAGCTTACTGACAATCACACATTATATTTTGGTATAATTGCCTTTATTCCATAACCTCCAATTACAATCATGAATTTGCAGCTTGACCTCCTGTGAAATCGACTATGTTGCCATTTTGTTCAGGGGAGACAACGCAAGTTAGAAACTCATCTATTGCAGTTCTTCAGTAAAAATTTCTCGCAGCCACTTTCTCCAGTTATAGCCAGATGAGCGCTACAGTGCCGTGGCACTATCTTTTAATGTTTTTGCATATCTGTTATAAATCCATGGCACATTGTTCGGCCTACTCTTTATAAGGCTCATTAATAATAATTGTTTGTTTTACGTTGACATGAACTGCTTGACAGGAAATAGGGCAGGTGGTCAGATTTTATTTGTATCTTTTGTCTTGCAATGCAGACAGTCCCAAATGATTTGTTTTTCATATGCAATACAAAGATAAAAAAAAAAAAAATAGTCAGAGTATACACATGTAAAAATGGTTAGGATGAATCCATTTGTGGAATCCAATACAATCATCGTGTAACTATTTTATAAACTAGTGTGATTTTTTTTTCATCGTTTCTTTCTGACAACATAATGGAAATGAGTAATCGCAATCAATAACACAAAATGATTTTAATTACACAAAAGGTTAAAAATACATCAATTGGTAACAGTAAACAAGGTTCATAGAAGATAACATTTACCCTGGTTTGTAAAAAAAATTATATACTCAACTTCGGGGGGAAAAAATGACCCTGGTTTGTAAAAAATTTATATACTCAACTTTAGGGGGGAAAAATGCCGATAAATTTTATTTTAACTCAATTTGACAGTAAAAAAACTCAATTTTCTGGATTTCGGTTCGTAAAATTTGGACTTCTATGAATCCCTGGGATTAATCTCCCGCTATATTTGCACATGATCCGCTAGCCTTGAAAGGCAAACCTAATGGATAAAGTAAACGAATTGACTGGCGCGATCTAGCGCAATCGGCCAATATTTCTATCGACTATTCATGCCTGGCAACTTCAAGTCGAAAATGAAACCAGGACAAGCTGATTGATTATTACGTTTTATTTCGGAGAATAAAACTTCGTCAGTGAGTATTTTAATCGGAAGATAATCGTGGTTGTCAACATGGTCAGCTAACGTGAACGTGCCGATTTTACTTGCTCCAGACAAGCGGACAAGTGCTAACGTCTAACACTCGCGAGTTGATCGAGTGAAGGCAACAACAACAACAATGATTTTGCTTGATAATTTGTCAGAACAATTTAACATTTTCATTTGGGAACTCGACTCCTCTCTTGAAGAACACAATATTTATTCACTATAACTCAGTTTTCGCGTGTGTTTGGCACGCACTTTCCCATGGATAAAAGCTCATTTTGGGGGGGTGTAAAACTCAATTTCAAAAATTTTGTACACAGTGAAACTGACCTTACTGACATATGCGTTCACGGATTAACAAGTGAAGAAATTAAAACAATAGCACAGTTCATTTCCCGCCTAATCACCCACGCCAGCACTCAATCACAATAGATCTCCACTTCTTTACTTAGCTAAGCTACTGTAAAGATCGTGTGTAAAGCTCCAGCGTATTACGGAAGGATTTTACGTTTACAACGAGTGATAACATCATCTACAAGTCTACAAAGCAACAAAAGATCAAGTTGGGAAGTATTCTTGTGTATATCTGCCGATAAAATAATGGCCTCTATGTTCTGTTCCGTCTGTGGGAAGTCTAAATCAACGACTTACATTCCGTTTGTCTTGCGTGTCGAGGCAATATTGCTTGTGATTGTACCCATAGATGTCAGGAGTGCCAACAATGGCCCGATGATTTATTTCAAGATTTAATGACCGGGTCTCGGGCGGGCTCCCTTCCCCCTGGTTTAATGTCGGAGACTAATATCATGACTCCGCCCTCCCATTTTATTGAAAATGGGACGGCGAAGAAGCCTGCGTCGATTGGCAGTCCTTGGATGGGCCCTTTACGTTCTTTATTAGATAAAGGTATTGCGCCAAGTACTTTTGTTTCTGATTTGTCCACAGGTAAAAGGAAGAAACAGGTAAAAGTATTGGGGTCCGTCCTAGATGAAGGTACGGGAGAGTCAGCCGAGGTCACAGTAGAACTAGATCTTCCCGAAAGTGTGTCCCCCATGGAAGCCGAGACGCAATCCGAGATGAGGACCACTTTGACTCCGGGCATAAACACTGGTGACGTCGTAAGTACGCCCGTATGTGCTGTTGGGAATGATATCTATTGGGGGGACTCCCGCTGGGAATTCCCCGATATCAAAAAAATTCCCAGGTGTCGTTTGTTGGTCGTAAACCAATTTCGATACTCCCTGTTGCTCCAGGGGCAGCCTTAGGCATGGTAAGTGGTGCTGCAAATAACTCTGGCGTAATACCAGGTATAGTTAATTTCAGCACAGCAGACAATACCTCTGGTGGATATAGAGACAATATATCCATGGTCCTGCCAGGAGAAGACTCCACGACCTTGCGTAATACCCCAGTTACGGGAGTTATCACACAAGGCCGGGTAGGATTAAATCCCTTGCAATTGAACACCTTTGGGTTGACAAACGCAGGGGATCGAGGTCATTGTTCTGCAGGAACAATGCCAGTTTCACACTTAATACCTCAGAGTGTTAATAGAAACAATACGGCATTGTTCCAGTCACAACAGGTTATGACAGAATGGTTCTGGGTCGGGTGTCATAAACCCATATAGGGCTCATTATCAACTTCCTGTCAGCCAATTCCGGTCGCCTGCGGGTTCCGGTATGGTTAACTCCGGGATTCCGGTTAGGACTTTTCGTCCTTCCGGTCCCACTATAAGGAGGTCTGTTGTGACAAACCCCGGTGGGTTGAGACTTCCGGTTCGTCCGGAAATGCAGTGGGCTAGGCCTATTGCATCCCCTTATAGGCAGGTCTCTAACAGTCCACAAATCAATACGGGAGTTCCGGTTATTGATGGTTCTCTGTCTGCTGTTATTCTACAAAGAATGGAACAACAGGCAGCTGAACTAGATCAGTTCCGGTGACTTTTGACTTCCGCTTCCGGTACTGTTCAGGTTCCATCCCCGGTTCCGACACAGCTTCCGGTAGTATCGTCTAATCCGATTGATTTGTCTACTGACCCATCGATGAGACGTCAGGGGGTCGCGCAACGTCAATCCATTGAGGATAATGACAGTGATCATGATCCGGAAAGACGTTCATATTCAGAGGTACTAGAAGCTCTATACGAGTTGTACCCTAATATGTCACGACCCCCACCGCCGACGTCCTCTCGCCTACATACTATGGCAGAGGCTCCGTCGACAACTACCATGCAGACGTCGTCACTTCCTGCGTCAGATGCCATTCATGGTTTATGTTCCGTTCTTGATACGGTTTTAGCCCAGCCTAAAACAATGCAGGAACGGGAAAACGTGCGCTCTTTAGACCGGCTTCCGCTTCGGCACCACTTCCGGTAGAGAAGCCCACGTCTAGAGCATACGGAATTCATGATTCGGCATATGACTTTAAGGCCGCGGAACCGGAACCTGATCTTGCCGACATATGTAAAGGCAACAAGGTCCCTTCCAAGGTCTTGATCCCGCTAACTGATAAGCAGTCTTCTACTATTGAAGAAGCTGCGCGGCAGGGGGTAGCCATAGCCTCTCACATGGACTGGTTTCTAACGGCCATATCCACTGTGTTGAGCAGGTTGTCGCGTTCGCAGTTAGCAGCCAGTAGTAGTCCTGAGCTACAATTACTGACGGATCTTCAGAACGTGGCTGCTAAAGCTAATGCTGATGCAATGGCTTTAGCCGCGTTCAATGCTGCGATGGTTGTTCATTTGAGACAAGCTTACTTGTCTTCAGTCGTCAACCATGCTCCTGATATAGTCTTTCGTACTTTGAAGGAGCAATCGCCAGCATCTTCGCTGTTGTTTAATGGCATTATACCGTCTCTAAGGGATACGGTTGAGAAGGCTAAGCCTAATCCTCCGTCTAGAGCGGGTCGTATGGGGACAAGAAAACGTATGTCTACGGATACTTCCGGTCCACCAGCCAAGCAACCTAGACCGACTACTTCCGCTTCCGGTCCAAAAGGGAAGTCTCAAGCGGCGGGTCGCATGCCACAACAGCAAGGCCAGACCAATCCCAACTATAAGGTAAAGGGAAAGGTCGTGGCAAAAAGCAGCAGGGCCGGTGACGATTCGGGCCATGTCAATCTCATGACTTGGCGGGACCACGAATTGCCTCAACTTCCGGTCCCGTCAAAATCCAGTCTCCCGGTCGGGGGACGACTTCAAGGATTTTGGCGGAATTGGCAAAAACTGGGGATGGATCCGTGGGTAATCCGTACTATTCGATACGGTTACCCCTAGAATTTACTATAGATCCACCCCTTACTGCTGCTCCCAAGCCCTCCCGTATACCCATACGGAAGGCACACCTTCTGGTAACACAGGCATCTGTGGACAAACTTATCCAGAAGCATGCAGTAATAGAACTTCCGGTCAACGACCGGTCCCCCGGGTTCTATTCTCCGGTTTTCCTTGTGCCAAAGAAGGATACACCGGAAATGCGCATGATAATAAATCTGCGCAGGCTGAACAAGGACTACTTTCGGATGGAGTCCTTCCGGTCCATCAGGACCGCTCTGGTTCAAGGGGAATGGTTAATTTCCTTGGATCTTCGGGATGCTTACCTGCATATCCCGATTCATCCAAGTTACCGGAAGTACCTGAGATTTATGGTCGGTGCTCGCCGTTTCCAATTCCAGGTCCTACCTTTCGGTCTAGCCAGTTCCCCTTGGGTCTTCACCAGAGTATTTCAGCCAGTGGCGGCGTATCTGCACAGTCGAAGTATCAAATATCATTTTTACCTAGACGATTCCATTATCAGGAATATGTGCAGAATACAACTCCGATGCGATACAACATTTGTATGCCACATCCTCGAACTACTGGGTTATCTCCCACACGAGGAAAAATCGGAGATAACACCGTCACAACAACGGAACTTCCTAGGCGTGGCGTACGACACCAAATTGGTCATTGCTCGGCCACCGGAAGTTCGTTGGTGCAAGATATGTCGCGACACACTGTTCATCAGACATTCTTGCCGCACTGCCATCCAGTTTGCATCAATAATCGGTCTACTGACATCCACACAGGATGTCACACCACGAGGCCGATTACAGTTACGGCCACTAATGATCTATTTAAATCAGCATTGGCCACACAGGCACAGGAATCCCATGATTCCTGTCACAGAGGAAGTCAAACATCACCTATCATGGTGGATGGATCCTCTCAATGTGATGCCTGGTGTAACACTACTTCCGTTTCAAGCTACTCATCAGCTGTTCACGGATGCCTCGATGCAAGGATGGGGGGCCCACCTCGGATCCAAGTCGATATCAGGCTATTGGACTCCGCAGGAGAGGTTACTCCATATCAATGTATTAGAGTTCATGGCCGTCAATCGAGCAATACTCTTATTGATACAGGACCTCAAAGGCCAGTCGGTTCTGGTAGCTACAGACAACACAACTGTCTTAGCTTACATCAACAAGATGGGGGGAACTCGGTCCACGAAGCTTCTGAAGCAGACCGAGATACTCTACCATCTGTACTGGCAGAACGATATCATACTTCGTGCCAGACACATACCAGGACATCTGAATGTACTAGCCGACGCACTGTCGAGAAAACATCAGATTATACCGACGGAGTGGCAGCTTCACACAGACATTCTGCGCCAAATCACTCAGATTTGGGAACAACCGCTGATAGATCTGTTCGCTACTCATCTGAATCATCAACTCCCTCTGTATATGTCTCCTGTACTGGATCCTCTAGCAGTGGGAGTCGATGCTCTATCGCAGGATTGGACGGGTCTAATAGCATATGCTTTCCCGCCCCCTTCAATCCTGCCTCTAGTTCTACAAAGATACGCGCGCTTCCGTGCGTCGTTTATCTAATTGTCCCTTGGTGGCCAGCTCGTCCGTGGTTTCCCGACCTTCTGGAATTACTGGTAGACGTCCCAAGACGACTACCTCTTGGGAAAAACTACTTCGTCAACCGAAGTCAGCAATTTTCCACCACAAACCTCAGGCATTCCATCTGCACGCTTGCAAGTGCTCAAGGATCAGCTCACTGAGGTTGGGTTTTCTAGGGAAGCTTCGAGAAGAATGGTCGCTTCCACTCGATCCTCCACATCAGCTTGTTATCAAGGGAAGTGGAGGGTCTTCCATGAGTGGTGTTCTGGAAGTAACATTGATGCCCGTTCTGCCTCTGTTCAGCAGATAGCAGATTTCTTGTTACACCTGTTTCGAGACAAGGGTCTTGCTCCATCTACGGTGGACGGTTACAGATCAGCATTATCTAGGATTATTAACCTGTCTACTGGCGTTAATCCTGCATCTGATCCTAATCTAACAGCTCTGGTTAGATCGTTTAGGATTGACAGGCTTGTCTCTGTACCAAAACTTCCTACATGTAAATGGGATTTAGCTTTAGTTCTACGGAGTTCATCAGAACCTCCATTTGAACCCATAACTACAGCCGATCTGAAATTCCTATCCTACAAAACAGTTTTTTGTTAGCCTTGGCTTCAGCGGCTCGCGTGTCAGAACTACACGCTTTGGATGCTAGGGAAATTAGGCATGATTCTCGATGGTCTTATGTGGTACTTACTACCATTCCTGAATTTGTAGCCAAGAACCAATCTCTGTACGACACTTCTTCTAGAGATTTTAGAGTTCCAGCTTTAGCTGATTTCCTTTCCTCAGGGTTAGAATCGGACAATCTTATGTGTCCGGTTCGTGCCCTTACTGTGTATATTAATCGCACTAAAGTACTACGTGCTGGGCGAAGGCGATTATTTATACCATTTTGTCCCCGGAGCCAACAAGAGATATCTAAAAACACTATCTCTTCTTGGCTCTCCAAAACTATTAGGTTAGCCTACGATGGAGTGTCATCGATGCAGGCTGTGTTGTGTGATGTCTCTGCACATGAGATCAGGGCGCTTGGGTCGTCCTGGCCATTGTGGACCAACAGGTCGGTAACTGATATTATGAGGGCTTGTTATTGGAGATCTCACACAACCTTCGCATCATACTACTTGAGAGACATGACACTTATCAAGGACGACCTATATTCCTTGGGACCACTGGTGACAGCGCAGCAGATCACCGGGGTCGGGTCAGCACACAGACACTAGAGGCCTGTGTGTTTTTATCGGTTTTTTAATGGTAAGAACACGTTTCCTCATAAAAAACTTTCTTTCAAAAAAAGGGGGGGGCACGTGTATATAACTTCCATTATGTCAGCGCCGATGAGCTTGGGAGGTCTGGGCTTACTATAGGGACAGTGTCTACGATACCGTTATATGACCCTGTCACTATTGAGTCTTTATGGAAGCCTATTCTTATTTAAGTTTTATGGCCAGCATGAAGTCTCTTGCTGACTTCCGTCTTATCCTCACGCCATTAGTCGCTGTCACTTTGACTTCCCTCCGTCCTGCTTTGGGATTCTCGCATATGTCAGTAAGGTCAGTTTCACTGTGTAAAAAATATAATAAATTTACATGTAATTTTTACATTTTTAAACTGAAACTTACCTTACTGACAGAGTAATGGTCCCACCCGACCTCCCCGCTTGGGATCTTTACATTTACGCGTAAGAAGTGGAGATCTATTGTGATTGAGTGCTGGCGTGGGTGATTAGGCGGGAAATGAACTGTGCTATTGTTTTAATTTCTTCACTTGTTAATCCGTGTTTGCACACGAACGCATATGTCAGTAAGGTAAGTTTCAGTTTAAAAATGTAAAAATTACATGTAAATTTATTATTTTCCCAAAACTCATTTTGTCCAGTTTTTAATCTAGGTAACCCACAAAAAAGTTTATAAAACCCTCCTGCTGTTATGATCCTTAAGAAAATATCGTTTCAGTAAATTTAATCTCATAATTGACCGTCCTAATAGTGGAACAGTCTGGTGGCAGAAATGAGCCCACTGAGTTAACATCAGGGAGTAAGGACATTCATCATGGCAATGCAGAGCTAAAGAAAGGAGACAAATTTGTTGCTGTCATAAATGTCTTCCGATCGGAAAAAAAACGTGTGTTCAAATTCTCCAATGCCTGGAAAATGGAGAGACTGGTTGGAATACATGACGAGAGTATGGTGAAAAAAGTTTCAGTAGAAGTGACAAGCTGAAGTACCAGGGTGACCAGTAAAAAAAATAGTTACCTGTCACAGTGACAAGTAATTCTCAAAAAACATTTCGACCCCTGTAGGGGGGGGGGGGAACGATGTGTTGCATACCAAATGTAGGTCGAGGTCAGTGGGACCGAAAAATCAGGAAATCATTAAAAATTTCTAATTTTTTGTGAGTGGATTCAATAGAAGGGAATGAAGTGTCGCATACCAAAAAATAGGTCAAGGTCGAAGGGCAAAGGTCACTGTGACCCCAAAATCAGGAAATTATAAAAAAATCATGATTTTTTTAGTCCATTGAGAAATTACGGGGAGCCTTTTTGTCATGTACCAAAATTTGGATCCAGGTCAATAGTCAAGGTCACTTTGACCCCAGAAATCAAGGTCAAAGGTCAGTGTGACCTGAAAATTAGGAAATTATTAAAAACTACAATTTTTTTGTGATTGGATTCAATAGGGGGAAATGAAGTGTCACAAACCAAAAATTAGGTCAAGGTCAAAGGTCACTGTGACCCCAAAATCAGGAATTATTAAAAGTAACATTTTTTTTTTCAGTAGATACATCAAGGGAACACGATGCGCCACATACCAAAATGTAGGTCAAGGTCACTGTGACCCCAAAATTGTGAAATTGTTCAAAATCATGATTTTTGGTGTCCATTGAGAAATTACGGGGAGACGGATTGTCATGTACCAAAATTTAGGTCAAGGTCAATAGTCAAGGTCACTGACTCCAGAATCAAGAAATCTTTGAAAATGACTGTTTTTTGTGTCTGTAGATAGGGGGACATGTGTCACGTACCGAAATGTAGGTCAAGGCCAAATGTCAAGGTCACTGTGACCCCCAAATCATGAAATTCATAAAAATCATGATTTTCTCATGTCCATTGATACATTGAGGAAAGACGATGTGTCGTGTACCAATATTTAGGTCAAGGTCACTGTGACCCCAAAATCAGGAAATCATCCAAAATAGCTTTTTTCTGCCAGTAGATACATTAGAGGGACATGTTACTTACTAAAATGTGGGTCAAAGGTCAAGGTCACTGTGACCCCAAAATCAAAGAATCATTAAAAGTCACATTTTCATATTCCTGTCAAAGACGAGGTCGTGTATTGCGATGTTGCGTTCTGTCCATTCATCCATTAACATTTGTTCATACGATATCTCTAGTTTCAAGGTATGGATTGGTACCAAATTTGAGTACCGTATACCAATACTCGCATGGCAAAGAGGAGCCATACATTTTTAGATCAATTGTCAAAGGTCAAGGTCACAGTCCCCCCAAACTGAATCAAGTTTAGCTGACTATCAGGGATTCATACAAGTCAAAAATTTTACCACCGAAAACTCAATATTACTCAAAATTGAGTTTTCACAATGGTGAAATTGAGTTTTCAAAATTTTTAACCGCCGATTCAAAGATTGCAATTGAGTTTTCAAAATTTGTTACCACCGATTTACCTATTGGTATTCAGTTCTCAAATATTTCAACCACCACCATGCACAGGATGTTGTTGGTGTGTTTTAATATGGTCAATATATTATACTATGAGCAGGGGTTATTTTTGACAAAACATTTTCATCTACCCAATATCCAAATTCAATAAAACTCATTCTATTCAGCGCGTCTTCAGCTAAAGTTTTCATCGAATGAAGTATAAAAACCGAGAGATTTACATGTACCGTACCACAAGATCAGTCTGAATAACAATGGACATGGGGATCTATATCACGAATGAAATTGGAGGGAGAAATCAAGCAGTAATTGTTCAAAACAGCAAACGATCGAACCAGGAAACATGCCCTCTTGTCTGCATGCAGCTAACTGCACCAAACACAGCCTCTGCAGATTGTTACTGAATTAAAGTTTAATAAAGTTTTTACATGAGACAGATCTGCCAAGTTCTAAAGTCTAAATTTTCTGAAAACTACCGAATATTTTGGATGGTCACATTTACTCAATGTTAAATTTTTTAAGCAAATTTCTTGAGTGCTATTTATCTCCTGTTAAGTTTTCCAAAATCCAGTTCTGGAGGTCACCTCGTATTTAAAGTATGGTTTTCCATTACTCTTTCAACTATGAAAATTTATTGTTTATAATCAACGAGGAGTCAACTTTATGGAGCAGACGAAGATAAAATATGCAGCCTGGTCTCGTCGTAGTGTCAGTCGCACTGACATCTCACGAGTGAAGTTGTAGACCAGTCAATGTACTTTACAAAAATACAACCCGATCATGATTGCAGGTCTTGGCTTTAGCAAGTCATGTGAAATTTAGACGTTTAGTCTTGATGTATTTTCAATCTTTGACATCGCTGGACATTTCACTTTTTACTTCGTGTTTGATGGATACTGAATGGACCGAACGTCGGCATCACGGTCCAGATTTAACCGGGAAATATGGTCGACTGACTGCAGGCACGTGGCTGTACAAAGCGCAAGACTGTCTGTCGGCTGTCAACCCTATTGCGGTAATGGAAACTTCCACTGACCCGTGTTGTAAGCCCACAAGCCGATGAACCGAATTGGAAGAGTTCACTTTCAAAATAGGGAAGTAAGGCACAAAAGTTTCTACGTAACAACAACGCGAGGGCAGATTTTTCTTTGTATTTCATTTCTGAAACTTGCAACTCTGGCGGACAAATTGATGACCTACGCGATTTAAAGATGATAACAACAGCTACACAGGGTCTGTCTGAAGTTGAAGAAAAAAATAACTTTTACGGCGACAGATGACCGATAAAAACTTTTGGGCGGCAGTCCCTGTTGTCAAACTTCAGTGATAGTTTGGAAACCCTCGGCAGTACGAATGCAGGCTGCCACACACTAAACGTTTGAGGGTTCCGGAAATAATATATGCAAGCAATTGTGTCTGCCGCTACGCGGCGCTGTGATCAGCATACTCGAAGTCGTTAACAACAACACCACCACACGTAGTGGCATGCTCCCGGCGCCTGTTAGTGTCGTTTTCACGGTAAGATCGTCATTCGATTGAGTTTATTTCGTAATTTGGGGCTGTCAAATTAACTTTGACCATGTCTGGCGAATTGAGTTTTCCACGAAAAATTGAGTATATGTCCAGTAAAACGAAAGCAATTGAGTTTCCTGCCATACGAATTGAGTTTTCAATTTTTTTTAACCACCGGTATTCGGTGGTAAAAAGCGACTTGTATGAATCCCTGACTATATGTGTTAGGTTGGAATATTCAGAGTTCTCTCCCCTACATATATATTGCATTTGTCCTGTGGAGTTGTCTCCCATGTTTGAAACCGCTACATTTAGTTAAACTGTTGTGAAATAAAAACTATACATTTACTAATTTAATGGGGACACGGGTCCTTTATGAACTTCATACCTGTTTATTAACTGAAGAACAAGGGTTTACTTCATCACTTTCTTCTTCCTTCATGAAAAATTCTCTCGTCTGGAAGGAATCCATTTGCAAGGAAACTACTATTTTCTTGTGTTTGACTATTGTCGATTTCAGTGTGGGATATGTGAGCTATCAGCTCTTGCTTCAAGGTCAACTAGTTACCAAGAGTTAAGCTCATTTTAGTTTATCATTCAATATCAGATGTGATATATGTTAAATTCTCGGAAGCTCAAAATTGTAGACCTTTCTCTGGATTGCTACATGTAGCTACCAATTGGAATCAAAGCTATTAAACAACCTTGAAATTTGGACCAATGTAATTCCAGATATACGGGCGTATATTGAAGCCCCTTGGGCTCTTGTTAAAATTTCATTCAAGTAGGGTGAATTTTACTTAATGAAATGGAATTCAAATATAATATTTACCATACTTGTTTACCCCTCGGCCAAATTTGGCCTAGGGGTATTGTCGTCATCATGTACGGCTGTCCGTACGTACGTCCGTACGTCCGTCCGTCCGTTACCGCGATATCTACAGAACCGTTTCATGCATGGCAACCAAACTTGGTACATCTATTTATCTTCACGTAAATCAGAAGCCTATCGAAAATGAGTCATCTCGGACAATATTTTGTAGAGTTATGCCCCTTTTTAGCTCATCTGGGCCGAAGGCCCGATGGGCTTATGTCATGGCCTGACTGTCCGTCGTCCGTCGTCCGTCGTCCGTCGTGCGTAAACATCTTCTTCTCTGAAACCGCTTGGCCGATTAAGCTGAAACTTGGCATGCATGTTCCCCCCAATGAGTACACCAGAATTTGTTCATGCCGTGTCGATACGATTTTAAATATGGCCGCCATGGCGGCCATCTTGAATTTGCCATTAAAACATTGTTATCGCGATTTCTCAGGAACTACTGCATAGATCTTTCTCAAATTTGGTACACAGGTTCCCCTTGGGGTCTAGTTGTGCAAGATACCTGTTGTGGTCTGATTCAAAAATCCAATATGGCCACCAGGCGGCCATCTTGGATTTCCCCATGAAACATTGTTATTGCAATTTCTCAGGAACTACTTTGTGGATCTTCCTCAAATTTGGCACACAGGTTCCCCTTGGGGTCTAGTTGTGCAAGATACCTTTTCTGCTCCGATTCGAACATCCAATATGGCCACCAGGCAGCCATCTTGGATTTCGAGATGAAACATTGTTATCTCGATTTCTCAGGAAGTGCTGCATGGATCTTTCTCAAATTTGGTACAGAGGTTCCCCTTGGGGTCTAGTTGTGCAAGATACAATTTGTGATCTGATTGAAAAATCCAATATGGCCACCAGGCGGCCATCTTGAATTTGCCAGTGAAATCTTGTCATCATTATTTTTCGTTAACTACTGCATGGATCGTTCTCAAATTTGGTACACAGGTTCCTCTTGGGGGTCTGGTTGTGCAAGATACCTTTTCTGCTCTGATTCGAACATCCAATATGGCCACCAGGCGGCCATCTTGGATTTCCCTATGAAACTTCGTTATCGTGATTTATCAGGAAGAACCGCATGGATCTTTCTCAAATTTGATACGCAGGTTCCCCTTGGGGTCTAGTTGCGCAAGATACAATTTGCGGTCTGATTGAAAAATCAATATGACCACCAGGCGGCCATCTTGGATTTCCAGATGAAACATTATCGCGATTTCTCAGGAACTACTGCATGGATCGTTCTCAAATTTGGTACAGAGGTTCCCCTTGGGGTCTAGTTGCGCAAGATACAATTTGTAGTCTGATTGAAAAATCCAATATGGCCACCAGGCGGCCATCTTGGATTTCCAGATGAAACATTGTTATCGTGATTTCGCAGGAACTACTGCATGGATCTTTCTCAAATTTGGTACAGAGGTTGCCCTTGGGGTCTAGCTGTGCAGGATAACATATATGGTCTGATTGAAAAATCCAATATGGCCACCAGGTGGCCATCTTGGATTTCCCCATGAAATTTTGTTATCGTAAATTCTTAGGATATTACTGCATGGATGTTGATACACAGGTTCCCCTTGTGGTCCAGTTGTGCAAGATACCTTTTTTTGGTTCAGTTCGAAAATCCAATATTGCCGCATCTTGAATTTCCCATGAAACTTTATCATAAAATCTCAGGAAATAACTGCATGGATCATTTTATAGTGTTCAGGTGGGACAACACAAGTTAGAAACTCATCTATTGCAGTTCTTTAGTAAGGATTTGTGGGGTAGCCGTGTTAGTCTATTAAACTAGTAGATAGACTGGAACGTAACACCATTTGAGACTAACTATATTTATTCTACACCTGAGGAAGCAGATTTATCTGCGAAAGCTCGTGTAGAATAAATATAGTTAGTCTCAAATGGTTCTTTAGTAAAAATTTCTCACAGCTACTTTCTCCAGTTACAGACAGATGACCTACAGTGCCGTGGCACTATCTTTTACATCTTCGCAGACAGATGGGGGTATGTCTTGGTTAGGCCATACCTCACCAGAGATTACTTTCATTGGAAAAATGTCCTGTTACATCTCATTGCCATCATAACAACCCAGTCGCACATATTTCGTACTCGACATGTCTCCCCCTGGTGCATATACCCACAAAATATTGGAATCGTACATGTAGGTTAAAAACTGTCCAATGTACTGTCCGGACACGAAGTGGACAGACGGACAAACGACTGCAATCACATAATAAAAATTGGTTCTGGTTATTGCTTATACAGCTTTACTGACAATCACACATTATATTTTGGTATAATTGCCTTTATTCCATAACCTCCAATTACAATCATGAATTTGCGGCTTGACCTCCTGTGAAATCGACTATGTTGCCATTTTGTTCAGGGGAGACAACGCAAGTTAGAAACTCATCTACATGTATTGCAGTTCTTCAGTAAAAATTTCTCGCAGCCACTTTCTCCAGTTATAGCCAGATGAGCGCTACAGTGCCGTGGCACTATCTTTACAAATAAAAATTCATTTATGATTTGTTATTGTGATAATTTCAGAACCGTTCCATATACAACATCCTAACGTGATACAGTTGTTTCTCTTGACCTGAACTAGGTGCCTATCAAAAATGAGTCGTGTCGGAAAGTATTTCGCAGAGTTATGCCCCTTGTCTAATAAAATCCGTTACCGCGATATCTACAGAACCGTTTCATGCATGGCAACCAAACTTGTTACATCTATTTATCTTCACGTAAATCAGAAGCCTATCGAAAATGAGTCATCTCGGACAATATTTTGCAGAGTTATGCCCCTTTTTACAAATAAAAATCCATTTATGATTTCTTATTCTGATAATTTCAGAACCGTTCCATATACAACATCCTAACGTGATACAGTTGTTTCTCTTGACCTGAACTAGATGCCTATCGAAAATGAGTCGTGTCAGAAAGTATTTTGCAGAGTTATGCCCCTTGTCTAACAAAATCCACTAATTCCTATGTTAAGTTTGCATATTATTTCTATTATCATGTTAGTATACTATCACATTTATTTATTGATTGGATGACTGATTTATTCATTTATTCTCTTAGACAATGCAAAGAATGCTTGCAAATCTGTTCTGAAATGACATACATGTGCCATTTAGTATACATGTACTGTATTTATCTAGCCATGTGTACTGTTGTTTTGGTGAGACATCGATACAGCTCTTTCAATTTATTCAAGAAACAAATTAATTTAAGGGGAGGAAAACTTTTTTTTTTTTCAAAGAAAGTACACTTACAATACCATGGGTAAATATTTCTTCCCACAAGCCAATCAATTGGTAGAGACACCCTTATTATAATAGCTGGGGTTCAGAGCCAAGGGGTTTGGATAGCGCAGCTTCATGTTATTTCAAATTCTGTCTGGGGATTTCAGATTCAAGTCATGAAAATAAAAGAAAAATGCCTAAACCGCCTTTTAAGTATTCAAGTACCACATATGCAGCGAGAGGCGGGGGGGTGGGGGGGCAGAGTTCGAATTTGGCACCTGTCCGTCAGTCCGAGACTGGTAAAAAATCAAACGGACTGGTGTGAGTGACTGAACAACAAGTCCGTCGGACTGGTAAAAAAAAACTCTCAGTTCATTGTGTAAACTATTTCTCTGGATATATCCGCACAATTTGTAAAGAATGAAAAACGAAATGTCTTTTTTCGGTTACCCGACCAAGTCTAAATAAATCGTGGGAGTCTAAAACAATTTCCAGCAAATTCCGACGAAATCATGCACGGCCGCGTTTTACGACAACAACCGTAAAGCGGTGCGAATACTGTCAGCATACCGTAAAGTGTGACTGTAATGCAGCATGGCAGTGCAGGTTGGCGATCTTTTCAGAAAATAAAGTTCCCAATTCCAGGTCGGGAATCGAGAAATCAGCACTATAAATACGCTTCAGTCGGCCTGATCATGTTTACCAGGACAATTTTAAACAGTCTCCATCAACTTCGAAAGAAATCTACAGATTTTTTGGCTTGAAATGACGTTTGTTGAAGCAGTGTTTTTCGCGACGACACGTGCAGTCAAAGTCGCCGTCAAAGTCTAGCCGACGGGGTTTGTCGTCTGTGATTATCTTCACATGCGCTCAAGAAATTCAAGAAATGCACAGTTATTAATTTCTTATTTAGTAGAGCACAGAGCACAAAATATTCATGATGACAAATGTTCCCACATCATCTTTTATTTAATATTAACGGACTAGTAAAAATATGATGGGAGGACTTGGAAATGCTGTCCGTCCATCCTTCCGTCCGTCCCACATCTTGTGAACGCGATATCTCAAGAACAATTCTACCAATGGACTTCAAACTTGAAGGTTCTTCACATCAGTCAGACGGCCATTGGTATTGATTTTCACTGAGGTACATAATCCAAGATGGCTGCCATGGACCATATTGGATTCACTCCGTCTCACATCTTGTGAACGCGATATCTCGAGAACAAATCAACCAGTCGACTTCAAACTTGGAAGGTTTTTCACATCAGTTAGACGGCCATTGGTATTGATTTTCACTGAGGTACGTAATCCAAGATGGCTGCCATTGACCATTTTGGATTCCATCCGTCTCAGATCTTGTGAAAGCGATACCTCAAGAACAATTCGACCAATCGACTTCAAACTCGGGAAGGTTCTTCACATCAGTTAGATGGCCATTGGTATTGATTTTCACTGAGGTACGTAATCCAAGATGGCTGCCATTGACCATATTGAATTCCATCCGTCCCACATCTTGTGAACGCGATATCTCGAGAACAAATCAACCAATCGACTTCAGACTTGGGAAGGTTCTTAACTGTTACGCTGCGGCGAGCCGTTCATACGGCTCTCGTCTTTCTATACGAAAAATGCGACGAGCCGCAATAGTGGCTTGCCTTTGCTTCTGTCAATGCGAGTACAGCGAGGTACCATTCTGGAATCGCTTTTTTTTCAAATTTACCAAGCATGAAACTCGATAAAAACCATACATATATTGTTAGCTAAGACTGATTTGATTTCTTGGATGTAAACTTGATATTCTGTCTCAGAATAACGAAGTCGGGAGGAAGAAATAAAATTGAAAAATAGAAAAACACCAACGGAGATTTTCATAAAACGTTGTCGAGAAGCCACCCAGAAAATATAAAATACTCACAGAGAACCCCTTCAAAATATGATTCTTTGGTATAGTTGAAGTACAGAAGCTCAGTTTATATTTCCAAAGTGTGGGTTTCGATGAAATCCGCTAAACAAACTTTATTTTCAAATTTCTGTCGAGCTTCTGCGCCACGTAATTTCGTCGCAAGGAGATAAAATGGCGTCTCCCTCAGATCAGCTTGACCCAGTTGAAGGGCTCTGGCCAATGAGCGCTTCGATGTAGGTCACGTTACCATGCTTGTCCAATCAAGGTTACCGACATAGGATCGGCTGTTAGCGTTACTAGAGAAACGGGAAAACACCCCCTTGCAGTTTTTCGATGTTATCGTCTGTTTGATTGGCCATCGGTCGAAATCACGCCTTCAATCAGAAACTACAAGGAATTCCCTTTCCAATGAGACGTCATACGCCCGAAATGGCGGATGAAAAGTCGGAAAAGACCAGGGAGAAAGGCAGCTGAAAAACCAAGATTTTCCGCTGTAATTCCTCATAATTCGCCATTTTCAACCGCAATTCTACCAAAATACTGTAGTCTCTTCAAATAAATTTTATTTACGCTGACAACATCGTCGATTTTGCTATAAAAGGCGGTCGCATTGACTAAACAAGTTGGGAAACATTGATATGTTAGGCCAGTCACCAGCAAACGAAATTAAATAATATTTTTGTTCATGAAATCCGGATTTATAAAAAAAAAGTCAGCATTTCTCCTCGTACATCATATAAAAGAATTTAGCAGCATAACAGTTAACATCAGTTAGATGGCCATTGGTATTGATTTTCCCTGAGTTACGTAATCCAAGATGGCTGCCATTGACTATATTGGATTCCATCCGTCTCGCATCTTGTGAACGTGATATCTCGAGAACAGTTTAACCAATCGACTTCAAACTCGAGACGGTGCTTCACATCAGTTAGACAGCCATTGGCAGAATGGTATTGATTTTCACTGAGGTACAATGTAGTATGTAATTCACGATGGTTGCCATTGACCATCTTGGATTCCGTCCATCCTGCATCTTGTTAACATGACATTGATATTTTAAAAACAACTCAACCAATCGACTTCAAACTTGAGAAGGTGCTTCACATCAGTTAGCTGGGCATTGGTATTGATTTGTACTGAGGTACGTAATCCAAGATGGCTGTCATTGACCTTCTTGGATTCCATCCGTCCCGCATCTTGTGAATGCGGTATCGTGAGAACAATTCGTCCGGTTGACTTCAAACTTGAGAAGGTGCTTCACATCAGTTAGATAGCCATTGGTATTGATTTTCATTGAGGTATTATGTAATCCAAGATGGCTGCCATTGACCGTCTTGGATTTCACTCACCCATATTGTACCCATCTGTGTTGTGAACGCGATATCTTGGTCTATTCCACCCATCGATTTATAAACCTCACCATCCACAAATCCAATACAACTACAGACTTACATTCCAGTGTTACATTACCCAATACTGCTTCCCAAACCTCCTCAAATTGTCTCAACAATTCCAGATAAACGTCTCTTTCCACATACACATATCCACTTTCCAAGTTATATTTAAGGAGATATTGGAAGCGTATATGCTGTATGCTCTCAAACAGGCTACTTGGCGGAGGACCTGCTAGCTACTCAGCTTGTTTGATTTTAACTTGAGCAATGCCATTCTCTAATCAGGGCAAGACCAATGTTTTGTACAAATTAACGAAGGGGTTGAACATCTAGATTTAGCTTGAACAAAGTCAGATAAGGATCTAAGGGCACCAAAAGCTGCTGACTGTCTGGCATTGGTATGCTTAGTAGCCTCTCCCCCTACAAATTGACCAATCAAAACATCAGCTTCACCAGTAGACTGTTTTAATGAGGCCATTTGGGGCTTCCGGGGCTGACCTGGGATGTCATTTTGCACACCCCAGGAAGGCCTCAATTTAAGGTGGTAACCTGTTTTCAGGTTGTCTGGAGGTTGCCATATGAAAAATAGTGGTAACCTATTTTCAGGTCCCCATAATTTTGACTAATAATATGACAATAGGTTAATAATTATGCAATAGGTTGCCAGTGTAGATTTCATGGTAACCTGTTGAGAGGTTACCATCAGCACTCCTTAAATTTAGGCCTGCCCAGGTCGTGGTGGGAATAAGTGTCAGCTCCTCAGACAGCTTCTCATAAGAGGTGACTAACTGGGGCACCCCTGGCTGAAATATTGGTGAAATAAATATTAAATCAATTCACTCGCTCCAAAAACTGACTGATTAGTTTGGATAGATAGTGTTACCTGGCCTAAACACAAACTTTTTGATGGATCGATGGCCTTACAGAAGTCCATTCATTACAAATAATTATGTAAAAGTTTCCCTCCCAATTTGTGGGGCTCACAGGGTTTGACCTGGGGTGTCGTTGTGCACACTCCAGGTCATGGTAAGAATAGGCCTCAGCCCCAGGGATTCACACAAGTCGAAAATTTTACCACCGAAAACTCAATATTACTCGAAATTGATTTTTCAAGATTTGTTACCGCCGATTCAAAGATTGCGATCGAGTTTTCAAAAAAAAAAGTACCACCGATTCACCCATTGGTATTGAGTAATCAAATATTTCAACCACCACCATGCTGGTGTTGATAACACCTTATATTGATGGTTCAGCGGTAGTTGATAATGGCACTTTCCCAAACAGATTCACACTACTCCAATATTTCAGTTAAACAACTTTAATTGAGGCCATCTGTCTAAGCTCATATACTTATTTGGTTCATCATAAAAAATTCACAGAAACAAGAGCTTTTGGTCTGAACCGATTCATATCGAAAAACAAAATGTACATTGAAACTACATGTAATCACGGAAATGAACGTCCAACTAAGAACTTCTGATCATTTAGACAAAAATAATATTTTATCCCATCAGTAGGAGGTATAGCTCTTAAAATCATGTTTAGGAAGTCTGAAAGATTTCAGGAGAATCATGTCAAAACTCTAGGCTGATTCTACAATGTTTTCAATTGATTAGTACATGGCGATGAATTGGAGAAATGATGAAGTCTGAATCCCAATAATTTTCGACAAAAATCTGAATTATCTAAAAAAATAACAGGTGCACTTGAGGCATGCATGTGAAGTTTCAAAATCATCCTGTAGAAATTGTGGAGTTAAATTCCAGTGATACACTGAAATTATGTCAACCCTTATACTGATTACACAACCACAATTTGACATACAAACGGACAAAAGGGCAGACAGTAAAACAAATAATGCTTGGCAAAGAAATGGCAAAGTCTGATTCCAAGGAGTTTTTTATCCTTGGAAAAATGCGCGCCAAACACGCGTGAAAAAACTGAGTTGTAGTAAATACATATTGAGTTCTTCAAGAGATAAGTCGAGTTCCCAAATGAAAAAGTTGAATTGTCCTGACAAATTATCAAGCAAAATTATTGTTGTTGTAGCCTTCACTTTATCAACTCACGAATGTTAGACGTTAGCGCTTGTTCGCTTGTCAGGAGCAAGTAAAAATCGGCACGGACAACGTAACGTTCATGTTTAAAAAGCTGCCCGTGTTGGCAAGCACGATTTTCTTCCGATTAAAAAACTCACTAAGCAACATT
>JAVTVY010016438.1:0-68569 GCA_036873755.1 Hanleya hanleyi | reverse complement strand
AAGTGTGATAGTTTGGCATCACTGCCGTACGACAACAGCGTCTCCAGGTAGGCTCGATACGGATAGGTATTGGTGGACGTACTGATGAGTCTATCGTTCAGACTGATATCCACCTGTTGGAACATGGAGTGCAGCCAAAGATTCACCGCGGTTACATTTGCATCGCCCGCTAGGTCCGTCCCATCGTTGTTCGTTATTTTAGCTTTGACGTACAAGTAGGAGTTGGCTAAATCCAGGTAGGCCGTATCATTGTTTTCAATGGAAAATTCTACGGGACCCACACCCGTCAGGCTAGCCAGGGGTCGATGTTCTACCCAACGTCCTTCGGCTACACTGGTTTGAGTGGGTGGAATAGTCCACAAATCCAATTCACTGTTGGTAGACGGACATGACTCGGAGTGAATGAAGGCCATTATGCGAAAATGTCTCTCCTACTATTACGTCTCTTTTTCTTCTTCTTCTTCTTCTGGGGTTTAGTCCTTCTCTGGGGTGTGCGTCGTGGGTGGGTTGGTCGTCGACTGACTCTTCGCGGTGTCAGTCTTTGTCTTTTAAGGGCTTTGGCCAGCAACACACCCCCAGCTTCTTTAGCCCGGCGTTTGAAGGCTTGTCGGGGTGCTGTGCCTTCCATCACATCCTCGGCCATGCGCAATCCACTTTGTACCGCTTGTTTCCCTACCGTTTTAACATCCCGTGTCACCATGGGCAGGAACGTTTTGACGATACTCCCCAGTATGTTTCCCAATCCATGTCCACGTTGCATGCGTGCCCCACTAAACATGGGCATGCCTCCTCCCGTTTGTTTCTTGTAGTAGTCGGCATAGCTGGGTGTATGGCACTCGTAAGGTACGTACATTATTATACGAAGTGAGGAGAACGGGTTTGTCGGAAAGCAAGTGTCAGCACCACTTTTCCTCGCTCGAATGGGATCGGCCGTCCCGTGTCATCTCTTATATCCACCGTGATCGTGTCGATATCGGTATGGCGTACGGGCAGGAACATGATAGGGTTGAAACTGTGGGTGGCTTGTTCGCCATACGTCTTGCTAATGGGCACCACTCGTAACAGAGGTGTGTTCATATCACCCACAATATGGTTGTCCACGGCATCCGAGTAGACGTACAGTGCGTACATGCCTTCTTTCATATCCATCAAATGGGAACCGTGCTCATTGGTGGGACCCCTGTATACGACGTGGTGAGACAGCCGTAACATTTCCTGTAGTCTAGAACTGAGTTTCGCGTTCACGAGAGGGTTCAGCCAGATAAAGCTCTTTTCGTTGTGTGCGTTGACCTCGAAGCACAGGTTGTTCTTCAAGCGCCTGGATAACAGGCGTGATGCATCATTCGTGAACGCCTGTAGAGCCTTGTACTCCATCAAGGCATTCAGAGCCCGTACGAACTTCTGCGGTGTATCGTATTGGCCTGCGGGGAGAGTCAGTCTGTAGATTTTTTCTTCGTAGACTACTTCGTACCATATTTCTCCGTGTTGTACGTTGTACCATGAGTAAGGGTATTGAATCTCCACCAGTCCACATTCCCAGCGTCCCGATAAATGTAACGGTTGAGGTAATTGCGTGACATACTTGGTCAAGGTGTTGTCAGGAAACACGTCGAGTGAGCTATTACTGGGCAACGTCAGGTAAAACATGATGACGCCTGACGACTGATGTGGTTCTGGCTTCTGCACCGGTTTTTTATATATTATTAGTAGGGGTCCCAGTGTGCCTGGCGGGGGGTGCCCACTCGGCGTTGTGGCAATGACTTGAAACGTCCAAATCGTCGTGCTGGTGTTTTGGGTGGTGACATGAGCTCCCAAGAGGGTTGTGGTGGTGGTGGTGGTGGTGTTGGTGGTGGTGATGGTTGGTGTCGGGTGTTCGATTGCTCCATAAAGGCCCAACGGTTAGGATTGCCTACCAATTCTTGTGGGATGTGCGTGTCTTTTAAGCCCTGAGCAAAGACTTCCCAGCCCGGGGGGTTCGAATGTTTGCGAGTACGCACCATATCGTTGATCAAATCGGTGATATGAGACCCCGGTACCACTTTGTTTCGAATCAGTAGCTTTCCTTCCGCATTCCAACTCATATCGGCATGTTGTTTCACCCGGTCCAACAATAAACGGGCCCGCGTCTTGTAGGCTTTAGGCACACTGTTCAACACTTCTTCTTCCAGCTGAGGTGATGGAGCAGCAGCTGTTGTGGTTGTGGGTGTGGGTAGTGGTGGTGGTGGTGGTGGTGGTGGTGGTGGTGGTGTAGTACTAGTACTACTTCCTACTCCTCTATATTGATCCATAAACGTCTGGTACCGGTTCAGTGTATGATGGTAGCGTTGAATTTTCTCGTGATCGGGGAGTCCACGTTGTTGCAGTATATTATTCATTTCTTCATCCAGAGATTGGAGTTGTTGCACGGTGGCCGGCACGGGATAGGGCGATTGTAAACTCTGTAACAATCGCGGTTCGACCAGCATCATTTTTTTCGTATGTTCCATGGGGGTGTTAGCGTCCTCCTCCCAAGATGGAGCCGAGTAATGGACCCAGTACAGTAGCGGCTAAGGGAGCTAGGAGTGCACCGAGAAATCCACCGCGCTGTAACACCTGTTTCTTTTTTTTTAAACTCTCCGTCTTCTTGACTAACGTTCTGAGACCTGCCTTGTGCCGTTGCAAGTTCCCCTTCTGTACAGCACTGAGGGGGACATTGCCTTTTAACACATTATGGGCCACTTCACACAAACACCGTACCAATTCGGGCTCCGCGCCGCGCACCAGCGCCCGGCCCACCTCCGGTGGCGCGCTGCGGAGTACGCGGAGAGCCGGCGCGTGTCTGCGTATCCGTGCCGACATGATGAGTGATGGCTAGAGTGGATTGTCTTCTTCTTTTATTTTTTTATTTGGGAGTGTACACCGTCTGTATCTCGCCGGGAAAAATGTGAGTACGCAATCGAAGGGTGGAGGGCGTGTCTTGTTTCAAGTCGATGAGTAGATAGCCGTGAGCGGGTTGGGTGGCATCTTCAAAGGCTTCTCGTACAAAGGCCGTGTTTTTAGGGTACATCTGTTGGGCCAGATGGGTAATTTGCGAGGCGTCTCTGGGGTTTTTGAATAACACCACATACTGAGCATTCAAACTAATGTTCCGGTGCTCTTTGTTCTTACTGAAGAGATTCTGCACGATGTAGATAATGCTCAACCGACGATGATGGCTGCCTTTGGTAAAGAGACGGGTGATTCGACTGTCCGTTTCCGTCATGAGATCGTCCACCACCACCAACGTGTCTTGGGGTGTATCCTCAGGGGTAAGCCTTCCACTAAGGTGAGTCCCGGGACACGGGCCAGTGCCTCGTACGCGGGTTGCCAAGCTCCATAACACCACAGGATGCCAGCTACAGGCGGTGAAATCAGGGCTGCCCTGTGTTCGATGAGGCGTTGAACGAAGTGTGTTTTTCCCGACGCTGTCGGTCCAGCGATGAGACACGTGAAAGGATGCTGCCATCGAGGATCCATAGTTTTTTTTTTCTTATTTGGTGATTTGCGCTTGCCGATTAGAAGCCCACCAGCGTTCTCGTGGATCCCACCGGGGATCGTAGTCCAATGGGTACCGTTGTGGGTACCGTTGCCGTGGTAAACGTGATTCACCGGAGCCCAGGTGAATCGTGTTGGTAGGTGTGGGGGTGATGGTGTAGTGGAAACGTTCGAATCGGCGAGTAGATACGGCACCGGTAGGCTGATGGCGGTGGTGAGGTCGAGTAGTACGCTTAGACGGTGGTGTGGTAGGGCTGAGTGTGGTGATGATAGGTTCCGTCGTAGTCGTCGTCGTCGTCTCAGGGGTTGATACGGCAGGCTGACGGTCAGGTGGTGGAGGTGTACGCTTAAAAAACGGTGTGGTAGGGGCAGGCTGGCGGTGAGGTGGAGGAGTACGCTTAAAAAACGGCGATGTAGGAGGGCGAGTCGTCGTGGTCGTGGTGAGGTTGGTGATCGTGGTAGTACTGTTGGGTAATTGCACTTGACGTTCAGGCACCGGTGGAGCAGCACTTGGACGACTGAGTGTTGAAAAACAGGATATCAGGTAGGACAAATCGTAGAACACACCTCCAAATAAGGTACCCAGAAGCACTACTGCACACAACAGCGTACCGACTTGTCCTTTTCGAGTCTGTAACATTAAGGGTAGACGTTCACGCTCCATGGTATCCCATCTACACTGATGGAGGCTGGTGATGTGCGGTAGAATTTATAGACGTTTCATGTCACGGCCGGATACCCAGGAATTAAACGAATTGGGCCACCCTTGCCATTTGACGAAATGATAGGGGATTTCCCGTCGACGTTCCGTTTTCAAAATCTTTTCCACCGTGTAGTAATCTTTCCGTGTTTTCACCACCGGTTGTAATTCGGCTTCATAAAACGTGCCTTGCAGTGTTTCGCCATGTAAATCTTCCAGTTGATAGACGTGTGGCTGTCGAGGTTTATGGCGAACAATGACAAAGTGCTCGTCACTCCAGTTGGGCAAATAACTTTTCTCAAATTGTCCTTTCACTTTACTCACGCGTACCACATCTCCACGTTTGTAACGGGGTGACGTGCGTGATGATGATGATGATGATGGCTGCTGGTACAGCGTACGGCGCACTTGATGTTCGTTGCCTTTTGTCACATCGAGGGGGGCTCGCTGGATACTGCGATGATAGGCTCGATTGTACCCTTTCACCAGTTGCGGTAGTACATCGAGGTAGCGTCGAGTGTTTTTGGCGGTAAAATACTTATACATTCGCCCTTTGAAGGTCCGATTGAATCGTTCCACCACAGAGGCTTTGGTCTCGTTATACGTATGGAAGAAAAATACTTTCTGTTTCTTAAGAAAGGCTTGAAAGGGTCGGTTGAGAAATTCTGTGCCTTCATCCGTTTGCAAATACAGGGGTTTGCGTCCCGTCTTGAAAATCTGCTGGAATGCCCGTATCAAATTCTCTCCTGTTTTGGTACGAACGGGTAGTACCCAGGCGTACTTGGATAAAATATCGATACAGGTCAACATGTACCGATATCCATCATTGTGGGAAGCAAATCGACTCATATCCACCAAATCCGCTTGCCATTGTGCGTCTACACCTCCGACGATCACTCGGTTACGGCGAAAATGTCGTCGAGCTGCTCGATGTAAACTATACGTGTCTTGCGTTTTTAACCAGTCTCGTACTTCAGTTCGATTAATGCCTTGCGAATGGGCAGCTCGAGCCAACGCTGCCACAGCGCTATAAGCGGCTGGACTGCTAGGATTGTAATATAAATCGGTTAACACCTTGTTGACAGTGGTACGCCACGTGGATTCCGATCGACTACCCCTTTTTTTGTTTTTTCGAGGCGCCATACTGGAGGTTGTGGTGTGTTGACTTTCTCAGGGAACACTGACACTCTAGTCCTCTGTGCACCCTATACATAGTACTTCATCCACTTTGGGGATTTACTTTTTTTTTCCAAGGCCTAGCATACATGTATGTTATTTCAATACATGCAATGATTTAACATAGGAACGGATACTCGCCTCTATATTCTATAGTATTATTACCAATCTGCAAAAATCTCAGGATTGTAAATTAACCCAGGAAGGGTGGTCACGCGGACGTCGGCGTAAACATTTTGGTACTCTCCACGCAATCATTTAACATGGAAATTGGCTAGTGTGAGAATGTACCAAATCAAGGGGATTCTGGCGTAAGTGAGAGAGACTGTATATCATGGATACTCTTTTTTCACGCGGCCCTTCTCAGGGGCAAACCTCCAATGTTATTTCAATACATGCAATCATTTAACATAGGAACAGATACTCGCCTCTATATTCTGATATAGTATTATTACCAATCTGCAAAAATCTCAGGATTGTAAATTAACCCAGGAAGGGTGGTCACGCGGACGTCGGCGTAAACATTTTGGTACTCTCCACGCAATCATTTAACATGGAAATTGGCTAGTGTGAGAATGTACCAAATCAAGGGGATTCTGGCGTAATTGAGAGAGACTGTATATCATGGATACTCTTTTTTTCACGCGGCCCTTCTCAGGGGCAAACCTCCAATGTTATTTCAATACATGCAATCATTTAACATAGGAACAGATACTCGCCTCTATATTCTGATATAGTATTATTACCAATCTGCAAAAATCTCAGGATTGTAAATTAACCCAGGAAGGGTGGTCGCGCGGACGTCGGCGTAAACATTTTGGTACTCTCCACGCAATCATTTAACATGGAAATTGGCTAGTGTGAGAATGTACCAAATCAAGATGCATGACTAAGTACATCATCATGCATGCACGCCACGCGGCCCTTTTCAGGGGCAAACCTCCAATGTTATTTATATACATGCAATGATTTAACATAGGAATTGACTAGTGCGAAATTTCGTGCAAAATGAAGAGATTGTGGCGTAACCCAGGAAGGGTGGTCGTGCGGACGTCGGCGTAAACATTTTGGTACTCTCCACGCAATCATTTAACATAGGAATTGGACTAGTGGGAGAATGTACCAAATCATCAGTATAATAGAGTTATTACCAATCTGCAAAATCTCAGGATTGTAAAATTAACACTTGTAAGAAACGCGGACGTCGGTGTAAGCATTTTTTGGTACACCCACCAATCAGCGATGCGGTGTCACTCTGATGCTATTAATACACACAATGATTTTAACATGGGAATTGGCTAGTGCGAATTTTCGTGCAAAATGAAGAGATTCTGGCGTAACCCAGGAAGAGTAGGGAGTTGAGATTTTGGCGCCAATTAGAGCCAATGAAATGTCTTTGAAAGAACCAATCAGCCATCATTAAAAAGAACCAATGAAACCCGTATGCCGTGATTGAAACTACCAATGAAAAACTACTGTATTTTCGTATAAAGCCAGCGGGAGCGTGCATAGCGTCACTCCAAACACATACTTTGAGAGAGAAAAAGATGTACCAGCAAAGACAATTAGTAGCCAAGATGTCTACCACGCGGGGGGCAGCCAAGACCAAGAAAGAGAAAGAAGCCAGAAGAGACAGAAGAGCGAAAACGTACTGGATGGAGGCCATGAAGTCCTGGGCCCAGGACAACATCAACATGACATTGGACAAGTGGGCCCAGCTTCATGGCCTGATGACGGCTGCTCCCCGCAAGCTCACGGGCAAAGATTTCGTCAGTTTTCTGGAAAACATATTACAACAACAAGAACATGAGGTAGAGGAGGAGATGCCGGCCACAATTCCACCCGCTACCTTCCTCCAGCACATTCCCCTAACATCGGGAGAGTCGGCGAGCCGGTATACAATGCAGCCTGCCGGCATTTTCATCCCCCTGGAAGAGGAATGAAAAGACGGGGAAAATACAGATTAAACGGCCCTTTTCAGGGCCAACCAAATCAACGGCCCTTTTCAGGGCCACCCCATTCTTCGAAAGAGGAACTTCTAAACAAGGCACGTTCAATTGAAATCCTACAATCTCCTCTCCTCTATATATTCTATAGTATTATTAGCCATCTGCAACACCAAAAAAAAAAAAAACAATCCCTGCCCCTCAACGGCCCTTTTCAGGGCCATCTCCTTACTTGAAACATAGACACAGTGAACGGATTGTAAAAAATTAACCCAGGAAGGGTGGTGGCGCGCGGACGTCGGCGTAAACATTTTGGTACTCTCCACATCGACTATCGACTCTATTAATAGACGCAATCATTTAACATGGAGATTTGCTAGTGTGAATTTTCGTGTCAAATCAATGGGATTCTGGCATACATGTGCATTAAATACAGTGCACGCGGCCCTTTTCAGGGACAAACCTCCAATGTTATTTCAATACATGCAATGATTTAACATAGGAACGGATACTCGCCTCTATATTCTATATATAGTATTATTACCAATCTGCAAAATCTCAGGATTGTAAATTAACCCAGGAAGGGTGGTCGCGCGGACGTCGGCGTAAACATTTTGGTACTCTCCACGCAATCATTTAACCTGGGAATTGGCTAGTGTGAGAATGTACCAAATGAAGGGATTCTGGCGTGAGTGAGAGACTATATATTCAGCAGCATTATGATGATGAGTGCACGCCACGCGGCCCTTTTCAGGGACAAACCTCCAATGTTATTTCAATACATGCAATGATTTAACATAGGAACGGCTACTCGCCTCTATATTCTATATAGTATTATTTCCAATCTGCAAAATCTCAGGATTGTAAATTAACCCAGGAAGGGTGGTCGCGCGGACGTCGGCGTAAACATTTTGGTACACCCACCAATCAGCGATGCGATGTCACTTTGATGCTATTAATAGACACAATCATTTAACATGGGAGTTGGTTAGTGTGAATTTTCGTGTCAAATCAAGGGATTCTGGCATACATGTGCATTAAATACAGTGCACGCCACTCTTTTTAGGGGCAATTCTAATGGTATAAACATAGGAATGGATTTTTTTAACATGGAAAAAAATTCATGTGTTATTTTTTTACCTATTGTTACCTTTAGGTGTGTGCATGTGGAGGAATTGGTGTTTTTTTTATTTTTTGTGCTAAGTTAGAAGTCCCTCTTTCGGAGGAATGGTTGGCCCTGAAAAGGGCCTTTTGGAGATGTAAGGGTTTACATCATTGGGGAGAAATTTATCCGCCGCCGGGTAAACACGGGACAATCCATGGTGACAAAAATACACTCTAGGGGTGTATCATTGAACATAGGGTCGTCTGTTGGGTGGGTCTGTGTGGCGTCCATACAGCGTAGACACAGGGCTTGATGGCCGCAGGGAAATATTGCATATTTTGCAAAACGTGTAGCGCATTGTACACAGCGTAAAAACCGGGCTGGTGTCCATTTTACGGGTGGTGCCAGTCTTCTTTTTATGGTAGTAGCGTAGTCATGCAGGTGTTCAATTTCTTGTTTTTGTTGTTCACTCCTTTTTCTTTTTCTTCCTACGCTTTTCTCCTTCCCCTCTTCCTCCTCCTCCTTCTCTTCTGGCTGTATTTTCGTTCCCTGTCCTCCCACGCCTTCTTCTTTTTCTTCTTGTCCTGCTTTTTTTCTTCCGGATGTACCAACTGATCGGGGACGGGTAGCAGTTGAACTTGGATATCTTCTTCTTGATCATAGTGTTGGAACACATGTTGGAGCATTTGTTGAAACCGTGGACTTTCCAGGGAGGTGACATCATCATCATCATGCTGTAGTACCGGTTCTTCTTGTTGATCTGTAAATAGGGTGGGCTGTAATATATCATCTAGCCATTGGTCCTCTATCGGTGGGTGTTGTGTACTTTCCAGCGCGGTGACATCATGCTGTGGTACCGGTGAGTGTTGTTCATTTGGGGGCTGTAATATATCATCCAGCCATTTTGTGTTCTGCATCGGTGAGAGTGATAGGTCACTATCACTCAGCAACTCTTTTATCATTGCATCAATATCCATTATTTCAGACATCATGTAATTGTGAATGAACAAGATAAAAAAAACACTGCTATTTATACCGTACAGCGCGCGGACGTCAGCGAAATGGTGGCTCCAAACCTGCACGCTGGACGCTGCAAGAAATTTTGTGTTTCTTTGACAATTTTAATTCCGTGTGATTTTGCAATAAAGGCCAGGTCAGTATAAAAAATTATTTCAAATTGAACGGGGGCAACTCAGGATGTAGCATTTAAAAATTAAGAAAATTAGCAGTAGACTAAGCCACTATTTTAATGATTTCATCCATTTTAGACCCGTAAGAAAAAAAATTAACCCAGGAAGGGTGGTTGCGCGTGCAAAATCTCAGGATTGTAAATTAACCCAGGAAGGGTGGTCGCGCGGACGTCGGCGTAAACATTTTGGTACTCTCCACGCAATCATTTAACATGGAAATTGGCTAGTGTGAGAATGTACCAAAATCAAGATGCATGACTAAGTACATCATCATGCATGCACGCCACGCGGCCCTTCTCAGGGACAAACCTCCAATGTTATTTCAATACATGCAATCATTTAACATAGGAACGGATACTGGCCTCTATATTCTGATATAGTATTATTACCAATCTGCAAAAATCTCAGGATTGTAAATTAACCCAGGAAGGGTGGTCGCGCGGACGTCGGCGTAAACATTTTGGTACACCCACCAATCAGCGATGCGGTGTAACTGTGATGCTATTAATAGACACAATCATTTATCATAACACTCCATTGCCCCGAACATCTCCGAATCACGCCGCCATGTGGGTTTACAACAGGGCCGACACCCACCGTGTTGATTTACAACAGGGCGGACACCCACCATCTTGGTTTACAACAGGAGTGCCTAGACATCTATATAGCGCGCTGAATGTTGTTACCATTCATGCACAATAATACATCATGACTACAAGAAGACTAGTATTCGAGGATCCTAGAGACCATAGGGAGGTCATTACACATGAAGAGGATGGCGGTGTCACGATTATTACAAGCCTACAGCGAGTGCATCAACGTCATATTGCCGATACGTTGAGACGACAAAGTGCACAACAAGACCAAGAGGTGACGGCGGCTATGGATGAAGATAATAATGATGACACGGACGAAGAAGAACTGCCCACCGTAGAGTGGTTAAACTGTAACAGACCACCAGGAAATACAGCAGCTACCCAAACGCCAATTATAACAACACCGGAAACAGAGACGCCAGCTACAACATTACCACCTGAACAACAACAACAACAACAACAACAACAACAACAACAACAACAATGCTCTTGGTCCGAGGTAACCCGTCTCAACGACCAGGTGTCCCGCCTAAACGACCAAGTGACCTTGGCAAACGAACAGATTAACGAAATGAGAGAAGACATGGGTCAAATGGACAGAGTCAAGGTTCAACTACAAAGAGACCTGCATAAAGAACTAAGTAAAGCCAACTGCAGTGTGTGTACAAACGAGGAAACAGAGTACGCCCTATTTCCGTGCGGACATTTATGCGTATGCGAAGAATGCTGGGTGACACTAACGTGTACAGGGGATGAGTGCCACTGCAATGAAACCGACGAACAGCATTTTAAAATAAAGTGTCCCGTCTGCAGGAGGCAGGTGGCCGGAGTGAAGAAAATCTACCGCTCCTAAAAAAACAAGTGTAGTAACACTTTCCAACGGCCCTTTTCAGGGCCACCCCATTCCTTCGAAAGAGGAACTTCTAACTCAGCACAAAAAAAATATAACATCAGCTCCCCCACTAAATGAACACTAACACTCATTTTTTTTTTTTTTAAATTTTTTTGAAATTTTTTTTATTTAACACAATAGAATGAAACAAACATGTTTATCTGAATGTTTTCAACTTGAAAAAATGTTCAATATTTATACAACAACAACACTAACACAATAGAATGAACGTATTTACAACAGTGAAACTGGAAATATTGAATTTTAATATAATTATACGCTATCAATGGCGCTTCAATGAACGTGTAGGAATAGAGTAAAATGTGTGAAAATGGTTTCATGAAAATGTTCAATAGTTCGTCTTCACCACAGTGAAAAAGTGTTGAATTTTATAATAATACGCTATCAATGGCACTTCAATTAACGTGTAGGAATAAGGTCAATGTGTGAAATGTTTTTTCATGAAAAGGTTCAATAGTTCCCTTTTTCACCACAATGATCAGCGCGTATTAGGGAACGGTACTACTGTCCAGTTACGCAACAAGACTTGCTTGAACTCCTCATCGTTTTTCCGTCCCTGGTGTACATAGATGTAGGTAGTAATCTCTTCACGTGGAATGGTAGGAGGGCAGGCAGCTTCCAATGCCACGGCAATTTGCTCCTCGGTCACAACCTGTAATGCTTCAGTGATCAGCGCGTATGAGGGTACACTAATGTCCATACACGTATGCATTATTATGGGACTGTTGTTGAAACACCCTGCACAGGCTTCCAGACGCAGTTGTCGAACGCGAGGCCTGACCAGAGCCATAACTGTGTCAATGTACTTCAGATAAATAGTGTGAGACACCTGGTAATTCAAAGCTTGACGAATTGCAGCTGTCACACTCTGCAACTTGCGCCACACCGGTATTTTCAAAGTGACACCCTGAGGACAAGGAGCAAGCTGTTGTGTATCGGCCGTCATTTTCCATTTACGGATATGCAGCAGGAGGTCGTCGTTGAAATAACCAACACTCACATAGATGTCTTCACCTAGAGAAAATTTCACTTCGTTACCCCCCTGCTCGCCAATCACCGCGTCCACGGCATAATAAACGGTCTCCAGTCTTTGCCAGCACTGCGAAGACAAGGCAATACGCCTAGCGGGTCTGTCCATATAGGCCAGTACATTAAAATGTACTTGTGCGTCTTTCACACTGACAGTCAAACAAGCTGAAAGCTGCCATATATCCGTGTGGGCCGACTCATAGGCCTGCTGGATAATGTTATTAATGGACTGCACAGACATAGGAAGTTGCACCATGTGGTCTTCTTCTTTTTCTTGTTTCCCTTGCTCTTCTTCATTTTGTTCATCCATGGACTCAGGCACTGGCTGGAGAACGGGTTCAGGTGTTTCTAAAGGGATTTGTCGGGACCGCTTGGCACGTGCACCGCGTTTGGCTGGTACACCACACTCTGGGTGCATGTCCGTACGTTTGGTAGCTGTACGCTGTTCGGTAGTATCCATAACTAAGATACCCTCTTCTACTACAACGGGAATTTCAAGTAGATCAGCCAATTCTACATTTTCCGTCTTCTTCAGTGCATGCACGAACGCTAGAAATGCATAGGGACCACTACGCTCTAGAGCATCGAGCAGAGCTCGGTTTTGTCGTGAAGGAGTCTTCTCCGCCATGATATCTTCCACACCCTGTTTCAGCAGTATATTATCAACAAAAAGCAGATCACATATTGCCTCCGCATACCGCATCTCATCAACCAGGCGAACACGGTTCTTTCGAAGGATGACTAGGTCGGGTGAATTCATCTTGACTATGGGCTAAGGCTGGTGAAGAACTGCTACCGTGTAAAAGTCTGGTGAATTTGCACTGGTAAAATGGAAAAAAGTACACGCAGGATCCACAACTCATACAAAGTAGGCAAGCAGAATGTCTGGCTGGCTGGACAGGCAGGCAGGCAGGCAGGCAGGCAAATCAGGTCAGTGGTGAAAAACTTCCCAAAGTAATCCAATGATTATAACCCATTCACTAAAAATCACCTACTTTTATATGTTTTTCACCCCATTCCCGAACATTCACGAACCAACTCCGACATCTTGCTTTACAACAGGGCCCACAGCCACCATTTTGCTTTACAACAGGGACGACAACCGCCATCTTGCTTTACAACAGGACCGACAACCGACATCTTGCTTTCCACCCTTCGCGAACAGGCCCGAACAGGCCCGAACACACCCGAACTTCTCCGAACAGCTCCGAACCACACCGAACAGTACCGAACATCACCGAACCAAGCCGCCATCTTGCTTTACAACAGGGCCGACACCCACCATCTTGCTTTACAACAGGGACGACACCTCAACCAATCAAATTCAACCTCACACTTACAATTCAACCAATCAAAAGACTCGTTACAAAACCAGCCAGTTGTGACGTCATAGTTACATCCGGGTGAAAAAAGGCTTTAAGTGCTCTATATTCACTACTCATGTAATATGTAGATTTATGAGATTAGGTAGAATGCTCGCAACATTCCATGAATATTTTGGAAGTAGAATTGAAAGAAAACATTTTTGAATTTAGGAAAATTATTATGTATATGATTTGACCACCACTAGATTTTAGAAACTTACCACAAGAAAGCCCATAATACATAATAATTAAATCATGATACAGATGGACAGAAAAGTGGACAGACAGACGAGGATCTGACCAACGAAACATACAAAAGGCACATCTACAGATTTCATACTATACTGGACAGAAGTCTCGTCAACCTGCCTTCAGTCGTTCTCAAGATATGGGAGTCCGGGAAAAGAGGACGGACAGACGGACAGATGGGGTGACAACAATACCGCTTAGCCCAATCGGGCTGAGAGGTAAAAACAAGTGAGAAATGACTACATTGTAGTCAAAACCTGCGGCAGTGGCAATAATACAGTGAAAGGCATATCAGCGGAGATAGTGGTAAATGTAGAACAAGCGCCATCTGCCAGTGTTTTCATGCCAAGGGAAGTAATTTTCAACTTCTAACCCACAATTGTAGGAATTGCGTAATAGGTCTGATACAATATATGTATATTCACTTTCCCCGTTCAAAATCCAACGGTTTTGACTAGTCCGTGCCGTCTATTTTGAATTGACAGACGAAGTCACAATGATCGCTTTGGCAATGTCTTGGTACAAGTATCATGTATGCCAAGTTTCAAAACATTCGGTTCAGCTGTTGCTTTTTGCAAATAAAAAAAGCTTTCAAATATTTGGAAATCCAAATAAATTTCAAGGATTTAATCGTAGCGCGAAAATCGACGCGCTTCAGTTACCCTTCTCGCTTACTTTGCCGAGCAAACTGGAAAATTTATATTTCCTTAAGTTAATTTTCAATGAATTTAGTATCAGGTCCATCTCTTTGATCTGTGAAACTATGGAAGGGGGTTGAAGGCTTTACCCAACTGTCCAAGGGGCATAGTTACACTTTTCACTATTCAAATTGAGGCCTGTGACAGTATTGATATTTGATTAGAATAATTAATTAAGTTTCTGCATTTACGTGTGTTATCATCTGCAAACTGAATACCTTGACACTCTTTTCCATGCAGCAAGTCAATGGTTTGCTCCTTCTATATAAATGATTAACTATTTAATTCTTAGGAAATATCATCTCATGTTCGACCAAGCCTTTTTGAAGGTTGCTTATTTTATTAATTTCTTTTTTTAAAAATAAAATTCTGCAAATAAGAAACATTTCTAGTCAGTATCTATGGATATCTCCCTATACTCAATTCGCGAATATGTTTGTCACTAATTCATTCCGAAGGTGATTTATGTTCGAAATGTCAGGACTAGTTCACTGAACAAGGTTTGTGTGCAAGAGAATTATGTCGAATTCTCGTTATTATCTTTTGGTACATCAATTATTGCATTCACGAAAACGGCTGCCAAGTTAAAGTCAATATGAAAGGCATCTAAGTATCAAACTCAAAAACTCCTCCGGGAAATAAGGCCCAAGCTTTTGACAACGAGGTCAAACAGATCGCTTTTATAGTCAGCATCTGCTAATATATGACGTAATTCCATTCGTAAAACTGATTGACAAAGTAACGTAAATTGTGAAGTGTAGAACCAGTAAATTCTAGCCGAAATGGGCTCTGACTTGAGAGAATGATGTGAAATGCAATATGTTTCTGCCCATTATCTGCTGATACACATAAGTATTGAATCCACGGGAGTGAATCTAAAGGGATTCTGAGTGCCGAAGAGGACGAGAACATCAATACCAGCGAAGCGAGTCCCTGGCTTGCGAGAATGAGGATAGAGAGCGTGTTCCGAAAGAGGACCATTCAAAATAGCCATGTGCCAAAGTTCATACTTGTAACTATGATGTATTGTTCGCTCATAGGGTTGTCTAACTCATTAAATACAAAATAGTGATTTCTGTATAAAAAACCCAGTTGCGCATAAAGTCAGTTTTGAGTATTATCAATGAGTCGGTTTCGCTAAGACAGTAAGTTCATCTCCAGTGATTGGAGGGTCATTGTTTCGATTCCCACAGAGGGTTAACTTATTCTTCCTTTCAAAACATATTTCCATATATGCGAATTGCTTGGGGGGATAAAGTTAAACATGATACCAAATTGTCATTTCTATAAGTTAAACATCTTTATTCGACGAAAGTTGGTGAGTTTGTCCCTAACTTCTGAAACGTAATTGTTGCGTTTGTTTTTATGATGCATGATCTATAATTTGATACCAAGTATTATTCAATGTTAATCATAATGACAATGCGTTGCTTATCTACTTCTTCACCAATTTGTGAATTATCTAGATTGGGTAGATAAAATGAGTTATAGATGTAGTTAACTTATTTTTCAACTTACTAAGGCAGTCGCCTATCACTGTATGCAAATTAGCCGAACCACTGACACGGTTGCGGCTCATCTTCCTTGGTATATAGTCAATTCAAGGATCTTAAAAATTATATACGTGTAATTACTGTTCAGTGAAAATGGTAATATCTGAAAACAATGACTGATGTGTCGATCGACAGCTTTTTTTTTAGCGTGTTGACGTAAGAGAATTGATGTCTGAATGGAATTCAACGAAGCAATAATTCATTCCACCAAATATAGTTGCAAATGAATTCAAATGTGCCTGAAGACAGGGTTGTCATGTGATATCGGAGGTTGAAAAGAAAAGTGTGGCAGAGATCACACTCTCTTAGCGCATGCGTATTTCAAAAAGTCACAAGAAGAACAAGAACAACAAGAACAACAACAACGCGAGCCTCTCGTAGACCTGCGTGCCGCAGGTAAAAAACACTTGAATTATTTATCAGAGAATTTGGACTGGACAAGGCGCACAATTTTGTAAAATACTGTGTGAAGGCGGCTGGCTCACTTTCAGACTCCAGACAGATACATGTACATAAGTTTAACATGTTTGGTTATTGCAAGTCTCTGACAATATAACTTGACCACCATTATTGAAAGAATGGATTTGCCCATGACCTTTGACCTTTATATGTAGTATGGCAAAAATTGGACCATACCATGTTCTTGACGGGGGGATTAGAAAAGTTGCTGTGCTAATTTGCAGGCGAAATCATATGAGAATCGGTTTTGAATTATTGCGGTATTATGATGATTGGCTGGACGTACATGCTGTATAGGTCGAGGTCTAAAACATGCGGTGAAATCAGCAAGCTTATTTTGGATTTTAGTCATCATAATGTGGGACAGTTGTTTAAGAATACTACACAGATCAGTTAAATTCAATGTCAGAAATTGAACACCTAGTCTAGTAATTTTGAAAAATCAATACTTCAGTTGCCTTGGTTTGTTTGCACCATGCTCATTAAATTTAAAACAGTTTTGACAGTATAAAAAAAAATCAACTTTCTTTGTTTATGTACATGTATCTTAACATGGCAGTGTGACTAACGTCACAGGACCTACGAAGTAGGGCAAGCGTTAGGACTCCGATGTGCACTGAACTCTTGGAAATCCCCCCGCCCCCAGGTTAAAATCCTGCCTATATTAAGATGGACACAGCCCAAGTCAGAATCACCAGTGATTTTCATCAAAAAATCACCAGAAATTTTCATCAAAAGTAAATCAGCTCAGAACTTGCTAGTAACAGTCCCCTAATGCACATTCATGCCAAAAATCAAGGTTCTATAATGTCAATGGTTCTCCTTATTTTGCCGACGAAAGGATTCAGATGGGCTGACTGAATGACTGACTGACTCACTCAATCACTCATTACCGGACAATTTGCAAAAGAGAGCCTACTTCGTAGGAAAATGAAATTTTGAGTGAAAACAAATGCCCTATGCGAAGATTACATGGTCTCTTTGTCAAAAGCGCTGTTCAGTGAAAGACAGATATTTACGTGTCCGTTCCAAGGAGAGCAAAGTAGATGTCTTTTGGGGCTTCATATCATTCCCACATGTCAAACTTTCGGACGACACAGTCCGGAACCTCCATTTACAATTAGTATGGATATAGCCTTCAGGCTTACCGACGGCATGACCCCGATGAAAGTCCGGATAATGGACATAAATAATTAGCACTCGGCAAACCGGAGTTTAACTGAGCGATACCGAATCCCAGGGAGATGACCAAAGATGCTGACCTATTAATTTTGCTATTCCCCATTTCCCAATTGTTCGCCATGAATATCTTTCGATTATATATTACGAAATAACGAAATATTGGTCTTTGAAAACTTCACGGGTTTTTTTTACAGAATTTCCGTTTTTTCCCTTCCAAAACAGTCAGACTTCAGTTTTTTGGTGGCAAAATTAAGTTTTAAGTGGGTTTTGTCGCCGATTTTTGGTGGCAAAACATGACGTGCATGAAACCCTGTGTACATACATGCAGAAGTAGATGGATGGACGGACACTGGACACAGATGAACGCAAGCCCGCATACCAAAACCTAATCAGATGGGGAGGCCATTCCAATGAAGTTTCCATTCAAGTTTGCTGAAATTCCGCCCAGTAGTTCTCCCGATATCTTGCAGACAATTCCTGTGTATACATGTAGAAGTAGATGGACCGACGCATACCGGATATGGACGAACGCATTCGTGCAAACCAAAACCTAATCAGATGGGAAGGCCATTCCAATGAAGCGTCCATCCAAGATTGGTGAAATTCTGTCAACTAGTTCTCCAGATATCTTGCCGACAAGGCATGTATAAACACGTACAAGTAGATGGAAGGACGGACAGATAACGGACATGAACGGATGCATGCACACACACCAACACCTAATCAGATGAGGGGGCTATCACAATGAAGCTTCCGTCCAAGTCTGGTGAAATTCCATCCAGTAGTTCTCCAGATATCTCGCAGACAAGGAAAGGGGACAGACAGACTGACAGACACACAAACACTAAATGTCTACACCCCAACATATTGTTGGGGGAGATTATAACATGCATAATGAAGCACATTTACATGTTATTCCTTTTCCTGTCTTATTTATTTGCCATTACATAAATGGAGAGTTCCACCGTTTTTCACCATTTCAAAACTTGAGTACAGTCAGGATAGTTGGAAGTTGTACTTGAAATTAATGCAACTACTGACTGCAATACATCGGGTCATACTCTAATATAGTGTTGTTGTTTTAGAAAGAAGATCTACATGTACAATAATTTATATTTTCACAAATATGTAACATAATCATGCTAATATCCATATTAATTATGGGTTTTAATTAATATCCATATTAACTATGCAAGTTCAATTAAATAAAATAATATTTTATCACTGCTAACAGTTAGCCTTACACTGGCAAATCAGCCCAACTGGTTCTTTTGTTGACTAATTTATTTCACAGAACTTTGATGTTGATCAATTTCACACTTGTATTTATCAATTTTGTATTCCTAATATCTCCACTGGATAGCACCACAGGGATTAAGGGATTAAAGTATTAATGACCATATGGGAGATCCAACTCAACAGTGACAAACACCTTTGTTCACCAGTAATTATGAATTGTAATATTTTATTACTGTTATGTAGGTAATGGAAACCTATTGAAGTGAGTTGGTGTTCACTTTCTTAGCATGTTGAATTCAGCTTCCCCAAAATAGCATGTTTAATGAAATTATAGGAAGGAATATCACAAAAGATTCCAAACAAGGAATTCTCAGACAATATTGCTATAAATTTGCTGCAAAGCAAAATCTCTAGCAAATCAAACCCAGCAAAGGAAGAAGAAAGATCAGTGTGCAGAGTTTAGAAAATTACTGACACTGAAAACTCAGCTCGAAATACCAGCAACATAAGATTGAAGTCTGGTTAACTGACATCCAATACTTTCAAGCAGATCCTATGACTACAAAATCTTCTACTCCACAAAGATGGACCCAAAGATCATAGACATGTCCCGTCGTCTTCTAGCTATTCTTCAGAAGCATGATATGGTCGTCAAGCAAATCAGAATTCTTGGTGAGTACATGTGCTTCAGTCATGTCAGTGTGATGAAAATAAAATGGTACTTTGGAAGAAATCAGAAATGTTATTATTAAAGAATGAATTAAATATTCTGTGTAATCTACTTAGCAGTTAATACCTTTGCATGAACTCGGAAATTTATCCAGAAATGTGATTATTTAATCCTAATTATCAGGTTACATATAGGTATAAATGTCCTACGTGTAATAAATGCAATGGTTATGTTTATGTAATGCCCTATCCTCATGATCACGCCATGCTTATGGAATTTCCTATCTGTAATGACAGGGTTATGTAATGTCCTATCTGCGATGTCAGGGTTATGTAATGTCCTATCTGTAATGTCAGGATTATGTAATGTCCTATCAGTAATGCTAGGGTTATGTAATGTCCTATCTGTAATGACAGGGTTATGTAATGTCCTATCTGCGATGTCAGGGTTATGTAATGTCCTATCTGTAATGTCAGGATTATGTAATGTCCTTTCAGTAATGCTAGGGTTATGTAATGTCCTGTCTGTAATGTCAGGGTTATGTAATGTCCTATCTGCGATGTCAGGGTTATGTAATGTCCTATCTGTAATGTCAAGATTATGTAATGTCCTATCAGTAATGCTAGGGTTATGTAATGTCCTATCTGTAATGTCAGGGTTATGTAATGTCCTATCTGCGATGTCAGGGTTATGTAATGTCCTATCTGTAATGTCTGGATTATGTAATGTCCTATCAGTAATGCTAGGGTTATGTAATGTCCTATCTGTAATGTCAGGGTTATGTAATGCCCTATCTGTAACGCCAGGGTTATGTAATGTCCTATCTGTAATGTCAGGGTTATGTAATGTCCTATCTGCGATGTCAGGGTTATGTAATGTCCTATCTGTAATGTCAGGATTATGTAATGTCCTATCAGTAATGCTAGGGTTATGTAATGTCCTATCTGTAATGTCAGGGTTATGTAATGTCCTATCTGTAATGCCAGGGTTGTGTAATGTCCTATCTGTAATGCCAGGGTTATGTAATATCCTACCTGTAATGCCAGAGTTCTGTAATATCCTACATTTAATACAAGGGTAATGTAATGTCCCACCTGTGATTCCAGGGTTATGTTATGTACTCTCTGTAATGCCTGTGTTATGTAATGTCCTATCTGTAATGCCAGGGTTATGTAATGTCCTATCTGTAATGCCAGAGTTATCTAATGTCCTACCTGTAATGCTATAGATATGTAATGACCTATCTTTTATGTCAGCATTATTTCATGTCCTACCTGTAATTCCAGGTTTATATAATCTCCGATCTGCAATGCTAGGATTATCCCCCTCCAACAGAGGAAAATCCTGTGACTTCATCGCTGTTTGTAAACAGACTGTGCGCCCTCTGCTTGAAGGCAAATGATTGAAAGTATCAAGGGAGACAACTCGATTAACATGCAAATTTATAGGCACTGGTCCCAAACAGATATCATTTATAGTCGATGTTTAGCGTCATATCTTGAAACGAAATTTATGGATATGATTCATTTGTCACAAAACTTGAATTCATTTTTGTATATAATAATATTTTCATGACAAATTCTAAGCAAATGAACATTTTAGCAGTGAATAAACTGAGGCCTTCGGTACGGCATACACGTTAAATTGAGCTATTTTAATATTCATATTTCATGTCCTACGGAAGTAAGTTTGAATTTGAACTTCTTTATTATAAGATGCCTTATCTTCTTTATGGAGCTAGGCTAATACGACTATATATTTACAAATAAAATTTGTACTAATGGTACGGTACCATCGTTTTTACAAAACACAAAACTTTCGTATCCGTTCTGACCAAATTGTCATTTTCTATTCATTTGCCACTTTGATCAAAAGAAATCTAGTGTTGCAATGTCACTTTTTATCAGCCGTGGTCTTGGGTGTCATTTTAGCTACCGGATATCTATTGGTCCCAAACTATGCTTTTTATATGGAAGCCTGTCCTGGCGAATTTCGGTAAAAGTCGCGGCAAATCGTGTCACCCGTGGACAAGTAAAGATCGCAAGAAATAGCTGAAGACAATGATACTATTTATGATAATAATTCATGCCATTCATATTTTCATGATGCTATAATACTGAGATGAAAATATGTATTTAGGTTTTTAATCTATGGATGCGTTCGCAAAGGAAAGTTATCAAAACCTATAATATCGCGAAAATTTTTCGTCAAATCGGCACCATCTTTTCCCATTAATATTACAAGGAGACTAAGAAACAGAAATGATATTTTATTTCACGATCCTATAAAACTATAAAGAAATTCCTGCATTTAGATTTTTATTTTACGGAAGCCTTTTCAAGTAAAGTTATCAATACCGGTACTTGGTGTCGGTAAATATATCACGGAAACTTCCTGGCGAATTGACACCATCTTTTTCGATAAATATTACAGGAAAACGGCTTAAAATACAGCAATAATATTTATATTTTCATGATCCTATATAATACTCGAGATGAAAAATAAGCAGTTAGATTTTTATTTTCTGGATGCGTTTTCATAGTAAGTTACCGGTACTGAAACCTGGTGTCGGTATATCGCGGAAAATTCTCGGCGAATTCAATCCAACATTTCTGGTAAACTTTACCAGAAAAACGAAGAATATACAAAATTGTTTATATTTTCATGATTCTATAATACTAGAGATGAAAACTATTTAATTTAGATTTGTATTTTATGGATGGGTTTTCAATGGAAGTTGATAATACGTTTTGTGCCGGTGTATCGCGGAAACCATCTTTTACGGTAAACTTCTCGTCGTGGGGTGAAAGATATGTGTAGCAAAAGATATATTTCTGAAACGGGTATCTGTACAGGTTTGATAATAACTAAACAGAATCAAATATCGAAAAGATACAGGCACAGTTATCAAATGTTGGTTACTATCTCCGGCGTATACCCCGTCATATATTCGCGGAATAGGCCGTACCCACTACCCTGTTTGCCCAGGTTTGAAGATTGCTATAATGTCAATTTACTGAGAATTGGTCGTAAAAATATTTTTTATAAACAATGCATGATATAGGTTTTTTGACCAATGTATCGCATCAATAAATTTCCTCCGATAGATGACGCTAAATCACGACTATAAATGTGAGCCGTCTTAGGCAATTGCCTGTTAATTTGCATGTTAATCGAGTTGTCTCCCTTCATTCGAGGAGTTTTCTGCCTTAAAGTCTGTGCGCGCAACTCCGGAAGTGGGGCCCTATTGTTAACATTGGCAAGCTATGTATATATAATCAACATGCACAAAACACCCAAACCAATCAAGTTCTTGGAAGATTGTTACAGGACTTCAATCATCCCAATTTTGGGGACAAATTTCAATCAGCTGTTCTAATAAATTTAATAATAATAAAATCACAGGAAGTGAAATTTCCCACCATAAAAAGTTCAGGTTATCAAATTTATTAGAACAGAAGTTGACGAACTGGTTCAAAATTGTTGTATAAAATCCATTTTTCTTCGTGATATCAATCATTTTAGAGGGCAATCAAATTATTAGAACAACTGATTGAATTTTGTCCCCAAAATTGGAGGTGATTGAATTTAAATAGGAAGTGAATTATTAGAGAGAAAATCATATTGTGCATATGCCAGTGTGCCACTCTGCTTCAATGTCCATTTTTTCCATTGTGTAATACAGAAATCGAGCTGAACAATTTGACCCGAATGACCATGAAAGCGACTGCAAAGGGAGACAACCCAATGATGCAGGAAGCCAAATCAAAGTCAGTTATTGTGTCAGAGGTTATGGCAATTTACAAGATCTACCATCAATGCTTGAGCTCACAGATACAGATAATGTCAGCACACATCGCCGGGCAACTACAACCTGATCAATTAGCCAATCAGGAATCCCCTAACAACATTAGGACAGCTGACATCAGCATGGCCACGACATGATGTTAAACATTTCTATTGGATCAGAGAAGACAATTATCTGGACTTCTTCACATCCCGAGAAATGTGAGACACTTGAATCGTTATGGACAAAATCATTTGTACATCAAAAGTGCTATAAAACTATGATAATAATATATCCTATCTGTTTATAGATCAATTCATACAGGTCTCATACTATATACATATTTGCCACAAACATGGCCAACTGTGATGTATTACACATATATGTATCGTCAATAAAAGGTATATTACATGATCTGCCGAGTTTATTGAGCATAATGGACAGTCTGCCTGCATATTCCTCAGTGAATAGGTAGCTGGTAATATAGTTAGCTAGACAAGTTTCTCTGAGCAACAGTCCAGTTCATCGCAGCAATCTATGGGTTGTTCTGATTATTCCCTATGCATATATAGGAAGTATTTTCAACAAGTGATAACGAGCAGATTTCTAACTTAACTCATTGACTACGATAAGCCGCTGTGAGCGGCCCCTGTTACGTAAATTTTCCTACGGAATAAATATTCATGACTGGACGGAATAAATTATGCAAATCATGTAAAATTATTAATAAATTATAAGCCGGTGACATCCGCCACTCTATAAGCAAATGTAAAAATATCCAAGATGGCCGCCATGATGACGTCACTGTGACGTCATTTTAAAAATAACATTTTTGGTCGATTTTTCGGTCAAAATTTTTTATTTTTGTTTTTTTCTTTGCAAAAACTGCATGATAAATTAATAAATAATAATCTTATATGAAATACTATTTTGAAGAAATATGAAGAAAACATCACTTTGTCTGATTAAATTTACCCATGATCCTCTGCTCGTGAGGTTATGCCAATAGGCTCAAAATGACCCCAATATGATAACCTATATCGTCGCGGAGTTTCAGCTCTCCATTTTTTGTCGTTCGGGACATAGCGCAGAAAGTTTGGTAGGGGGCATTCTTGACCCCCCCCTTCCCCCGGGCCTGGTAGGGTTAATGGGGTAGGGGAGGGAGGGGGAACGAATCAGGGGGTGTTTTTTGGCGATACTAAGACATATGGTTTCAGTAAAAGGCATAGAACCGCGTTGAATCAACATGCTGAATTTTTGCGTAATTTTTGAAGAAATATGACGAAAACATCACTTTTCTGGTACCCCACATGGCCGCCATTTTAAATTTACCCATGATCCGCTCGGGGGGTCATGCAAATAGGCCCAAAATGACCCCAATATGATAATCTAAAAAGTCACGGAGTTTCAGCTCTCAATTGTTTGTCGTTCCAGAGATAGCAGCAAAAAACAAACAGGACCAATAGGACCCAGGAGAGGTAGGGTTAAAGAATGCCAGACCGCTGTTCCATTTTACCAGTTTTTGTATTGTGTACGAGCTTTTGTTGTTTTGGAGCAAACGGGCGAGTGTTATCTCAGCAAGAGACCAAGACCAGTAACCAAGACCCGTTTGTAAAAATATGACACATGGGCGTAGTTGAAATAAGACTCCAGTACAAGTGTCGGACTTGTGTTAAACTTGTGCATTTAAAATAAGACACAAATACAAGTGAATCACACTTAAACTAGTGCAATGACTTGTGCATTTAAATTAGGGCCGTCAAATAAAAGTGAGTCAGACTTGTGTGTTAAACTAGTGCAATGATTTTGCATTTAAAATAGGACACAAATACAAGTGAGTCAGACTTGTGCTAAACTAGTGCAATGACTTTTGCAGTTAAAATAGGAAACTAATAAAGGAGAAAGACATGTTAATTATGGGCGTCAAATCAGACTTTCAGTATTCAGCTGTTGTCCACAAAAGTAATCCCGCGACAATAATCGAAATAACTATTCCGTACGAGAGTCCGCATGAATTCCAAATATGCCAAAAATTTGAAAAAAGTACAAGATAATTTCCTGCAAGAGAGAATTTGTCAACAGTATAAATTATGACAGCGTGACATATTACTGTTCCATTTTTGAGAAAGTACAGGTCCAAATTTGATGTTCCATCTGGTCTATCCGTAGTGTCCTCCAAATCCATTGAGTAATATATCCTTCACATCGTGGCATTTATGGATTATCAAATACTAGGAGATCGTCTATAACAACATCAGCTAATATAAAACACAAACAATTGAGACGTGTGTTGAACCAGTACCGCTTAATTCGGATTTCTGCTGTTCAAACAGGACTGATTAAAAACGATTTGTGCAGTTAAAATAGGGCATGCATTCAAGCGCCGAGAATTGTGTTGAAGCTACACAAATAGTTTCGTTATGTGGATCAGAACCAAAGTCCTTATGGACCTGGCAACACTTCATGGACGAAAGCATCGTCGCACCAGCACAGATGTGAAGGCGATGTTCAACATTACATATCGGACTTGTATTACACCCGTACAAACTGCCGATAATGATAATACAATCAATGCACGTTTCCATTGCCGTTGAGGTTGATATGAGCACACGCGTTTGTTAATATATGACCCGATCACTCCCCATGATGCATCTACGACCGCAGATCTGCCTGTTGTCTTTGTTTAGAGTATCGTAAATTAAATTCACACTTCTATTACACTCAATTAGATGTATTTCGAAACCAAAACAAGAATAAAAATAACGGACTTGTGAGTTTTTCGGATTAATGACATCATCTCGAGTAAAGAGGATGTTCTGGGCCAGCCAGCTCGCTGGGGGTCTAATAATACCCCAGCCACCAGTCAAATTTTTGGACCGGATTCGGGCCAGTGCGCACATCGCTGGAAGTGACATCATATATAGTGAAATAGATGTTTGCAGAACATATCGATTACTTCTCAAGTCTGCATAATACCTCTGTTGACCTAGCGTTAAAAGATTTATCTGGAGATTATTTTCCCTGTTTATCTGGACAGAGAATGCGAAAAGTAGTTCGCTCATGTGCAAAACTGAAGCGTGCGTACGTGAGTTTTCCCCTATACATCATAGCAACGTAGTAAAGGTCAACTTCCGCTATTGGAGGCAGGGATGATAAATGAGCCTGTGAAATAGAGCACGTGCTGTTGGGAGGATGGTTCTGGGCTAGAAGGGACAGAATATCCCGCCTTCACACATTAAAAAGCGATTGTGTGCTGGGATGGAATATGCCAGCTTCCACCGGTGCATCATCTCAGTGAGCAGGTTGACACCACTAATGTTTCGACGATTTGACGAGCGCTGCCTTTTGGATATTGTATCTATATCTAGGGTACTGATCACGATAGACAGTCTACCTGACCTTACGTCTTCTCCTACCTTGTCTGTATAACTGAAAGTTGCGCAACAGGAACGAATACAGGTGAGATTTACCTTTAAATCGGAGGTATTGATATTCTGGGGTCTTAGCAATTCATGTACTTCGTATTATGTTCAATTTGAAACGGGCATTTTTCTCGAGACAGATTTATAACTTGGAAATATTAGGGCGAAAGAACGGCTATAAATTATGTTATCATAATGCATTTTAGCCCGGCAAAACATGAAGATAGGTAGGTCAGGGTATTCACATAGATATAAAACCACAGGATCAGATCTATGTACAAATTAGGTAATATCCATACATCGAAACGTCAGTTGTGTTATGCATTATCATAGTTTTAATGGTCATTTATTGTGGAATGTTGCTGCTGTCACATTTCTCAATATCTTAAAACTCACACACATATGATTTAGGGTGATTTTATGAGCGAGTTAAATATATATGCCGATAGATAAATCTTGAGCACATCTTACTATCATTTCAATAACTGACTCTGTTTGTTTGTTTGTTTGTTTGTTTGTTCGGTCCACCCGGTAATAATTACTTGGAAATATCATGAAACTTCGTCAAAACGATTTGGGTCACTGTGTTAATAGAAAAGAGTTTAAACCAGGGCATCGGACGCCATTTGGGGCCGGTACTTTCTTTTGGGCAAAAATCCATAATTAAACACAGCAAATAAAGGTGGTGCAAAAAGATGCCGGAGTATTGACAAGAAGTCGTATGACCCCCCAGTCCAATATTCTGACTGCATATCTAAGAACATCCTAAGAACCAAAAATTATCCCTGTGGTAATTTGTATATTTTATTGCAGCTGTTCATGTGGACATCTTGAATGGCATGACCACACGACATCTAGCACCGGTTTGAACGGTATTAGGTACAAGTATCCAAGAGCAATGATCCATTAGCCCTATGAAGTAATATAAAATATTAATTGAACGCAACACAAGTCTGTGAGGCCCGACGCCGATCAAGCATTTCATTACCATTATGTTAACCACAGTCACAAACTATAATCACGATGATTTGTGCAGAGGGCAAGTCTCGAGGACGGAAGGTCCACCTGCAGAATCCACCATATACAAATTAAGTGCAACATATTAAGATGGTGGAGAAAATACCGGCGTACTGACAAGAAGTCATATGACACCACAGGCGCCACACGAACCAACTTGATCTCTGTGATGATTTGTATCTCAGCCACGCTTTTATTGCCGCTATTCTTGTGGACATCTTGAATGAGATGACTACACGACCCTAGCACCGGCTTCAACGGTATTAGATACAAATATCCGAGAGTAACGATGTAATAGCACTATCAATTCATCTGATGGAAAGTTATAAGCTATATGACCGTTAAATAGAAGGAAAAAGCCAAACGGAGAAAATATTAATTGAACGCAAGTTCTTATTCAAAACACAAGTTTGTGGGGCCCGACTCCGACCAAGCGCTTCATTCTCCACAAACTACAACCACACTGATTTGTACAGAGGCAAAGCCTCGGAGATGAACTGTTTGTCGGCATAATCTCACCAATTACGGGTAACAATAAAACTTTGTCATGATAGCTATGGGGTTATGGAAAGTCACTTAAAATTAAAACAAATCCAAACAGGGTCCTTAACACCCATAGGGACCGGAAACATAAATTTACATGTATAATGTGTGGTTCTATCTGTCATCAATGATAGCTGTTGAGTCACTGAGTGTGAACTAATGAAACAGAAATAAAGAAAGGCCTCGAACGCTCATTTTGGACCGGGAACTGTTTTGGTGGGAAGACCAATCTGTCTTCATTGTAAGATTTCCAGGATGATATCTGAGGCAGATCCCAATGGGTAGGGGAGGCTAAAAGAGTCGCAAAAGGTAAAACAGGGTTTACGCTAGTTAGTCCGGTGGCTTAAGGTCAGGATCGTGACTGACTGGAATGAAGCACCATATTTTGCACAGAGGCTCATTTGGACATAAGGAATGATCTCAGAAGGGGTGCCCATTTCTACAGGAGGTGGAAGGCCCTTAATTTGCATAAATCCAATATGGCTGCCATAATACATACAGTAGCCTCCTGCTGGCGACTATTTGACAGATTGAATCGCCCTTTTATACATGCTAATATATACCATATATATTTATAAAGGCTCCACTGAGAGGTTTCTGTACATGTAGAGCTATTATGATTGACTCGATCAAGCACGCATGAAGGTAATTGACTATTTTCTTTTCTAAAAATATCCAATATGACCACCAGCGACTCATTCACAATGCTGATTATCGGTACTAAAAACGAATCTGTTTTGAAGGATAAAACTTCAGGTTATCACACTTGCCACGTTTGTGAACTACATCAAATGTTGCCAGTTGGATTCTTCCCGGCTCCTTGCATGTAAATTAGCACGTGTAAATTCAGCGGCAAAGGGATTTACTCTTCGAACACCGGTTGGAATCAGTCTAAAACTCTGCTAAGTAACTACCCTGTGGTGGATTTACTTGTTTCCAGTTTCGCAAACGGTTTCGATATTTGGCACTCGAGAAAATACGCTTTTAGTGAATCGCGAAATCGTTCATCTGCTATGCAATACCCTGCTATCGTAGAAGCTAAATTAGGCAAATAGTTGTCGAAAGGTCGAGTTACTGGTCCCTTCTCAACTCCTCCTTTTGACAATAAGGTTTGCTCTACATTTGGCTTAGTCCCCAGAAAAGGAACCTAATACTTTTAGGGACTCTTGGTGGCCGAGCTGTCTAAGGCGCATCGCTGGTGATCGCAAGCCTCACACAGCTGAACCGGCACGGATTCGAGCCACGCTGTTGCATGTGTGAAAGTTTGCCAGTTACTTGCCGACGGGTCGGAGGTGGTTCTCTTCCGGTATTCCAGCTTCCTCCATCATCAAAACTAGCCGTCATCACATGAGTGAAATAACCTTGAGTGTGACATTAAACCAAATCCCCCCTAATACTTTTAGGGTGATACACGATTTATCTTACCCTGGAAAGTCTGCCTTGTCTATTAACTGTGCGATTCCACAGGACCTATAGTATGTTGAATACGTAGACGTTAGATATCGTGATTTCAAAACCCACTAAAGCTTGATGGCAAAAATCTATTTAGATGATGCCTTCCGCATAATACCTATCCAGCCAGCGATTCACCCTTTATTGGGGTTTACCTGGGGCGACAAGTATTTTTATGGTCGGTGCCTCTCGATGGGATGCTCTACATCCTGCAAGATATTAAAGACTTCAAGTCATTCTCTACAATCGGTTATGGCTAAAAAATTTGGCATATCAGAGGTGATCCACATACTGGATGATTTGATGTTGGTCGGTGAAAATGGCGTTAGCCAATGTTCTATATCTCTCAACACCTTCACTTTGGGCATTCCAATCAAACATGCTAAGACCCACTACCCATCAGCTACTATGGTTATGCGTGGGATTCAACTGGACTCCAGAACTATAAAAGCATAAAATCCAGAAGACAGAATTCATAAACGGAAATCATGCCAGTCGTCGTGCCGGGCAGGGCATTTCTCCGCTGCCTGATAGACCTTAACAAAAGTTGTATCACACTGAGGCTCGCCATCACACTCGCTTGAATGAATCTAGAGCCTATTTTAATACCTGGCTTGTATTCCTGGAGTCGTCCAACGGAAAATTAATTTTATTTCTCCAAATTGGGTATCCCCTGATGTGATCAAACCAGATCAGACTGTTTTCCGACGCTGCTGGTACCTTGAGTTTGGCGTCTGTTTTTGTATCCTTGTGGATAGACCAAGAATGGCCAGCACATCTTGCCCACTTACATGTCACGGTCAAGAAGTGCTTGCCGTGGAAATTTGGGGCCATAAACTGGCAAATCATAACGTTCTCTTTCTTTGTGATAATGTGGTCATGGTTGAAATAATCAATCACCTGTCTTTTATTGGTGATGAAATTAGTACGTCAGTTAATAGTTGCCGCCTTCGAAATGACATTTTGTTCAGATCAAAACATATTTCGGAACAATATTATTCCTGACAAACTCTCGCGGTTACAATTTCAGGAAGCGTTATATCTAGTCCCTTGGCTCAATCGCTCGTCGCACCCAATGCCCTGACTCTTGCTCACTCTTTGAAGCAGACAGCTAGAGTTCTTCTGGAGGCGCCCCTTGCTGAATCTTCCTTGAAAGTATACAAGCTTGCGCATGATAAGTATATGGAGATTTCCTCAATAACACTGGTCAGTGTGCCAGTAAGATATTTCTCATCTCATCGGCACAGTTGGTTTCCTTCAAAGAATTCTTGCATTTTCACAAGTATGCACCCTCCACAGCTTATACATTCGTATCGGCTATCAGTTATGTGCACAATTTGGCTGCAGCACACGATCCTGCTCAGTTATTCCTTGCCAAAAAGCTACTTACGGGCATGTCAAAATCAGACGGCCGGATATCAGACTGTCCATAACTAAGGATATCCTCCATAAGATATTGGATGCTATACCCCACATTATATCCATGTAATTATTTTACGAGCAATGATCTTGGTAGCATTTCATGCATTCTCACGTGTTAGTGAGTTGACAGTTCGTTCAGAACAAGACAGCAATAGCAATGTTCTTTAATACAACGATGTCTCTTTCTCCGATTAATCTGGCCCGTTACAAGACAATCACATGATTATCCGCAACTTGAAACACAACATATCCCATAAACCAGTTTATTTGTTTATACTGATAATATTAGATATTGTCCAGTTCAAGCAATCCATGCTTATTTTCGATTACATATTTCACATCCGAGGACGGGCCCCTGTTCCACATTCCAGAGGATGCGCCCGTTCAGCTGCCTATTTCTCAGCTCATGTAAAACACGGAATCTCTTTAATCGGCATTGACCCTCTTTAATAGGCCATAGTTTTCGCATTGGCGCCGCCACTTCATCTTCAGCAGCCAGAATCCCGAATAACATATTCAAATATTTGTAGATGGAAGTCTAACGCTATATCAGTATGACAGATTTCAAATGGTAGCTATGCATTGTCCAGCCACGGGTTGCATTGTATGGTAGCCCCAACGAATTTATTGAATAAATAAGAATCTGGTTCAACTTGACCCAGTTTGGCAAAGGTCAGTCAGGGGCTGCCGTGCTATCTGAGTCAGTTATATATGATTATTTTCTAATATTTACTGTATAATTAACAATAAGAAAAAAAAGAAAAAAGAATTCAAAATTTCGGATCAACAATTCGTCAAAAATTGACCACTTTTTGGTTCTGACGTTGCTGTAACGTCATTATGGCGGCCATCTTGGATTATTTACATGTCTCGCTAGACCTTTGCCAAAACTATTAGTGTGAAAATTTTCAGATTCTTACCCCAGAGGATGGCGAATATATGATGTTTTGAAAATCGTTGGGATAGAAATTGCCATTTATAGGCCCAAAATGACCCCGGGCCCCTAATGGGCCACATATTGCCTCCTGGGCCTCGAAATCGGGTCACCCCTTCTGATATTGTTTTCGGTGCCTCTGACGACAAGTGTGCCAAATTTGGTGGTTTATTCCAGTCTGTTACGATAAAGCGAAAATCTGGCCTTAAGCCACCGGACTATGATCAGTACTACGGGCTAAGTTATTCAGAGGTCAAGTCTTTTTTTGGTTATTTATGCTAAATAGGCTTTATGTTCAGTTGTGTCAATGTTTTGAGAGACTCGTGATGGTTATTTTGTCGGGTAAATCACAATGACTAAGTAAGTAGGTATTTACTGTGAAATGTTTAAAGAGCATGCAAGAGTAATGTATACAATTCAACATGGACCTGGAGTGGTTACGAGCTAGTTCAACAAACAGGAGCAAACACGACTAGTAGTAATAAAAGAGGAGTTAATGGTCAACTTTTACTGTGATCAACAGTAAGGATCTAATAAAATGTTGTAAACATACAGGGGTGAGTGTTCTTAAAATACACAGCCGAAGAGTTTTGTTACATAAGGCTTCCACAAAGTTACCGGTAACGGCCCCCCATTACAGTGTTAAACTGAAGTACTTCTGGTAATAAGAGTATATTCAGTAGTGGAAAAATGACCTCAGGCAACATTATCATGATCTGCAGGAAGAGCAACAGGAGTAAGAGAAAAAAGCAGGAGCAGCAGGAATAAGAACAGAATTACGAGAAGGTGGAGGAGGAGGTGCAGGAGAAGGAGGAGCAAGGGGATGAGCGGGAGGTGTAGGAGGAGGAGGAAATCTTGATCGGTATTCATGGTCTGAGCACAAGAGCGAAACATTCGACCAATCCTAATCGTATATGCTGCCGCCATGTTTGACCACGTGATTAAAATTTGCAAAGAATCGTAAGCATTGTTTGATCACTGGTCATATTTGACATACAGAAAGAATGTATCATACTATTTCATCCCATTCGCTATACCAGTGCAGAACTATAGCTTACTATACAAAGATGTACATGTATTTACATAGATATTATTATGAGGATGGGGATAAGGGAAAGTATCTCGACTTTAACGTGTGTGACCACAACGCGCATGTGTGACAAACCTACATCATTCTTGCTACATAATTCGTCTCATGTATTCATAATCTTTAAAAAAGCGTCTAGAAATTCATTCAATATTCAGCCGTCATCCATTAAAGGATTTTAATCAATATTTTTTCCTCTCTGGAATATGTGTCAGAAGAGTTAGTACTTAATTAAGAAATTTAAAAAAAAAAATTCCTTGTCCCCTGTGGGCGTATTTAAGCCTTTTTAATTAAAGACCTGTAGCTCAATTTCCGCCAGTTAACCCGTTAATGAGCTTAGGCGTCACGTGACCTTGTGACGTCAGACAGGCGACCGTCTCCTGTGGGCAGCTCTCAGCGCTATATATTAGGCTGTGGATTTGCGATTACTTCATCGCGTATATCGCTGTATAATTAATCAAAAACGATTCGAAACCATGGAGGAATATGCCAGTGATGATGATGTATATACAGACGACATAAATGGACATCTTGACGTTCTGTCGTATCAGTTTGAACCCGTACCAAACGACCGAAATGAGATGGAACAGAGGGAAAGCGAATCTGAAACAGATGAACCCTCCCACACGGAACAAGGTCGACCTGTAAGCACATACTTGTATGTTATTTATTATCTATGCCGGACGTTATATACAGGCCCCCTATGCACAGAATGAATAAATATTCAGACAATGATCGAAATAATTTGTTGGTCCAGGCCTAGCTGGTGAAATTTCAACGCTGAGACGTACGCCAATTTTGGAGTTTTCTCTTTCGTTCAGGTCAGTTTGAAAGTACGACGTTATATATTATCTACCAAAAATATTTAGTTCATTTTGTTTTTACTTCTGGCAAATCGGTGTTCAATAAATTATTTCCAGTAGGAATATGCCGTCCAGCTAACGTAATTGATAGGAAAGAACAAATTGCGACTTTCTAGCGGTCTTGCTCCCGACTTTTCGCAGATAACGGGCAATTTCTCGCACAACGGGTGTTGGTGACATTATCAGATAGCCCACCTGCGCGCAAACAGTCTAGTAAATTCATGTCACGAGAATGATATTTAGCTCACGTAAAGGGTCATATTTTATATTGTATTATATTGCAACCACTCGCCTGATTTCAAATACCCTCTCCTAAATATTTTTCATATCAGAATTTTCATCAAGGCCGTCGATCAGGGGATTATCTGGTGTAGCATCTGGTTTGAGTTTCGCTCTCGCATTCGAGTAACCCAACTCGGCCAACTTTTCTGGATCTCGATCCAATTTCTCTTTGAGAAATGTGCAGAGCACAATGTGCTATATTTTGATGGCTCAAAACCTACACGACGGCAATAGCGCACCCATTTTTTTCCGACGGATGGTCCCCACGGGAAACGAGAAAAAATTCAACCAACAACCTTTTTTCTGCTCGTTTGTACAACCGTAGGCGGCACAATACGGCATTTTGGCGTCAATTTACACTGCTATTTATTAGGAGGTAGTATTCGCGAGTCGAATTGTGAAGAAGCAGTATATATACAGTTCCTTGAGTAAATTTCAACAGTATCAACTAGGTGAGAAATATTTGATAGGACAGGATTAGGCTTGTGGAGATGGCTGGATTAATTAACAAGGTAGGCTTCAAGGCACGGTGGGGTTCCTGGATCAGTAGGTCATACGCGCTGGGGATGCATATATACTGCTTATTTATTTATTGATGTCATTGTCTTGAGAACGATACCTGTATCAAAACGTCGTCCCGAATAAACTAGAAGTTGTTATCCATAAGTAATTTGTTTATTTATCTACTTCCCAACTTTTAAATGCCACTAAAAGAAATCTCTCCCAGTATGTAATTCATACTAAATTGCTACCTGTCATTAGCGAGCTCTCGCGCCTGTGTCGTCACAGATTGGCGGCCTCGCTTTCATTCCACAAATATGCATATCTGACTGGGAGCTAAATAGAGCTGCCAAAAAGGCTTAAATATGCCAACAGGGGACAAGGAATTTAAAAAAAAAAAAATCTTAATTAAGTACTAACTCTTCTGACACATATTCCAAAGAGAAAAAAAAATTATTGAGTAAAATCCTTTAACGAATCTCCGCGTGCATAATCCAAAGACATATAATTCATATAATAGCATTAGCACCATATTAAAAGAATAAATCATAGTATGCATAAAACTTTCCTGCAAGAGAGAAGCAGTCAACAGTTCTCAATGATGCCAGCATAACATTACGATGTTTCAAAAGTATCAAATCCGTATCGCTGGTCAGTATTATGAATCCGTATGATTTCCTTTGTAAAATCGCTATCAATGATGTATCTATTCTATCTATGAGTATGATGTTTGTGATGCTTTGACGCTTTCATTCACGCTTTGTTTGTGGCTGTTCATATGCACACTATGAGGATCTTGAAATACATGGGTTCAAACCTTAAGACTGTTACCAGTATTAATATAGAAGCAAGGGGAAGCGTCTCTACTGGTAACGGTATGAGGGATACACTAAACAACAAAGACTGCACAATCAATATATATTGTAGCACATAAGTTTTGTTCGTCTAACATTTCAACATAATGTACATTAACGTACCGTTCAATACATAATTCGCTCATATTAATCTTCATTCATAAATATGTGCGAATTTTAATACTCATCTACATAAAAGAGCGGATATGAAGATATGGATATTTAAATGTGGATATATAGAGGATGATGTATCAGTGTGGATATGTGGATGTGGATATATAGATGTGGATGTGTAAATAATATATTTTTGTAATGAATTTTCTTTAGTTGCATCATTTTTTGGTTTTCAATGTTTTTGCATTTACATTTCCGACCCATCACCGTCCGACGTATATTTTCCGGCAACAAATTTCTTTAATAAATTATTTCTCTTCTCAAGGGAGAGGAGAAGGTCTGTTCATGTACATATACACTGTCCATAGAGAGTGAGCAAGGTCACCAGGCTGTAGATTTAGCCATGAGCATCATTTATCGAAAGATAATGTTTTATTTAATTATACAATTTAAACGCACGTGTATAGTATTACTTTTGCGCCTTGTATCCTCAGCAGCAAGGAGATCAGAATCAGTGTGATCCATATCAGTCTCCCAAAAAGAATATCAGTCTCCCAAAGAGAATATCAGTCCCCCAAAGAGCATACAGAACGGATATTCCCTCATGCCTATTATCATTCCAATGAAGTGGGGCGATGTAAAATAGAACAAAATTTAATGCGTTGCATGGAAAAGTCCCGACAGTTCCCCAAAAATTTCTTATATACACATGAGACTTCTTTTTAATGTGGAGCCTGGGATCTAAGAAAATCAGATGTGCTTATTCTGCATTATTTTCGATTTTTGTCGTTCGGCCAGGCTTCAGGATTGTATTAAAATTACTATGCTAGGATTAAGTGGAGTTTGGAAAATATTGAGAAATATTGTGGGACACGAAATACTGATGATTGGCCCAACATGCCATCAATATACGTCACCGCCATTACAAATCCGGTGTAACTGAGCATGGGCACATGGTCTCGAGTACCGTAGTGATGTGTAAAAAATGTTAAAAATCTGAAGCCGTTATTTAGCCCACTTGGCGAGAGTGCGCGAGATATTTTGGCGATTCTAACTATAGCTACACAAAATATCGACTACTTTTCAACTTACGCTCTATCTCTCCAATGTTAAAAACTCGGGTTTGGTATAAACAGGAAGACTCCGAATAGTTGCGAAGTTGGAAAAAATGAAATTTCGGTGGAGTCTATTCGGAATGGAGTTGCTACAGGTAGGTGTCCATGATTACTAGCGGAAGGCTTTGGATTCTGTTGATGATTAAGTCATCCTGGGAACTGAGAACAGAGTTACCATAACCCCGGGATATCCCATCTTCATTACGCCAAGCCAATATCTACGTTCCCACTTGGAACTTCCCTTGATATATCAGATGCCCTTCAATGTCCAAAATAACTTATAAAAAGACACGAGACGTCACTGACCTCCAAGCCATTTGAATTTCGAAATGGCTCATAGAAGAGTGTTGTTGTCTTGCTGATCTATATATTGGGCCAACACAACAACCATTAGGAGGAATGACTTCGCTATTTCAGGATGATGTCACTCTACACACAATCGGCGGAAAGATTCTGATTGGCTTGTCTTTCGTTCATAAGTGAAATTTGCACCTCGGACTTTGAACACTGAAGGTGATCAGATATATCAAAGTGAAAACTTAGAAATTGGCTTGTGAAATGGAGATGGGGTTATCCATTCCATAACTTTCCCTTTTTGTGTAATTTGTCTAGTGAACCTTTAAAGTAAATCTTATGATTGAATAAATTGTCTTCCAGTTTTCTGAAATATCCAATGAAAATCCAGGATTTAGTTTTGAAAAATTGAATCGATCAATCACGTTATGGAATTTTCGGTCTTCAAGACGACAAGTGCTTGTGCGCGATCTTAAGATGTTGTAACGCAAGGTCGCCTGTTGACTCGGTCTCCATAAAACCCATTCCAGATATATAGTTTCCAGAGGCTCGGTTTACGAGATTTCTCGAAGACTTATAACGGATGACAACAGAATACGCATTGCTGAATATAGTTTTTACTATAAATGCATCTTCATTCCAGCTTACAGCATTTGTAAACTCTACCGGTGGCAATATGGCAGTGGATCTTATACTGTAACTTGGGAACCGTCAGACATCCCCTTTTATACTGCCCTAACAAACAAGGAAGAAAAGCAAGATGGCGGATTGTAAGGACGGTTGAATCACAGCTCCTGTTCGGCCGGCGAATTTCTTGATATTTATCAGTACTAGCAGACGAGGTTGAGGTTATATTGATGTTATATTATTCCTGGATTGTCTGTTGAACCATTTTGGAAGAAAATTGCTTGTGGAAAGCGTGCCATTCGAGCCAAAACAAGTCTGCTGTGAGCCAACTTTTGTCGTACGACTATGAACAAAGGAAAGCAAATCGACACACGAAAGCGGGACATTTCAGCCCTAAACATAAGCCAGGAGGACAGCGCTGAAATGGCAGGCCAATATCCGTTGAAAAGACAAGCTTCCTTACCTCAGATACACAAAATCCCACAAGGGCGTGGCAAGAAGCAATCGACGGTAAATATTCAAGATCTCATCGTATCGGCCTTGGAAAACAAAGATCTACAGCAACAAATCGCCCCCAATTTCATTGAGGCTCTTGAACCTGTCCTCCAGAAAACCATCGAAAATGCTGTGGAAAAAGCTATTGAAAAATCAATTTCTAAAGTTATTCCTCAGATTCTCGAGAAATTTATCTCGCCTTTACAAAAACAATTGAAGGAAAAATCCGAGCAGATAGAGGCGCTACAGGGTGAATTACAAGCGTCTAGTCCGTCATTCATAATCCAGCCGTCGTCCATTAGAGAATATCCGCGTCCATAATCCAAAGACCTATTCCATATTCCATATAACAGTATTAGCACCAAATTCAAAAAGACAATCATAGTATACATAAACATAGGCTTGTTTCCTGCAAGAGAGAAGCGGTCAACAGTTTTCAATGATGCCGGCAAGACATCATGATGTTCCAAAAATATCAAATCCGTATCGCTGATCAGTATTCTTAATCCATAATATTCGTTGTAAAGTCGTCATCTAAAGAATGATGTATCTCAGTCACGCTTTGATTGTGATTGTTCATATGAGTACCATGAGGATCTTGAAGTACATGGGTTCATACGGCCCCTAGCCCCGGGTTAAGCGGAATTAGACACAAGTTACGAAACGTAGCGCCATAGATCTTGCACGCTACGTTCGTATTTTGCTATCAGCATGCGATATGTATCGCCAAATTTGAGAAACTTTGAGTGGAGGCGCTTGGTGGAATAGCCCTGTTTTATAAGTTTCTGCAACAATGTTTTGTGACGTTGATTAAAATCGTCACATTTAACACAGGATCTAGCAAATGCTACTAGGCGTGATATGTATACGCCATATGCAGGTCCCACTGGAATATTACTGTCCAGAAAGGGATAGTTTACGATGTCGAAATTGCAATCATCTCTTTTGTCATAAAGTCGACGAGAGAGAATGCCGGCTTCATTTTTATAGAGATAGAGATCTAAATATGATGTGCCTGTAGGGCTATCTGTAGTTTCCTTCAAATCCAGTGAAGGTGGACATATATCCTTCACTGCGTCATTTATATAGCGATTATCCACAGCGAGAAGATCGTCTATATAGCGTTTGGTGAATGACAAGGAACGGGCTTTGAATGGATCGGTTTTTGAAAGCGCCTGCATATAGTCATATTCATAAGAGAACAGATACAGGTCAGCCAACAGGGGTGCACAATTAGTACCCATTGGAATACCTATCTGCTGCTGATATATTGTGTTGCCAAATTTCACATAGATATTTTGAATGAGAAATTCAAGCAACTCTATAAACAAAGAAACATCCCATGATCCCAACTCCGACAAGTCCGACTTGTTTTAGACGAACATGAGCAATACAGCCGTAAAAACTGCGTTCGTGTAATCAAAGTCCCCATTTCCGACGAAAACATATCAAACACGGAAGGGGTTATATTAGACCTGTTCAACAATCGCCTTGGCGCTAATATATCCAAAGTGTGACTGCTCGAACATACATAATTATATGAATATTATTAATACTTGACATTCTCATAAGTGATTTGATTGATATTGTATATATACAACTTGGCGTTATTCAGATGCTATAGAATATAATTGATTCTGTCTTTGTTATTATTATTATTTATGATTAATTTTCTGTCTTTTTATTATGTTGGAGCAAAACTCCAACCTCTTGTGTTTATCTGCGGATCGCCGGTCGAGGAGCAACTGCGTCTATTTTATCTGATGCAGTCTCTTGCCAAAGGTCTCATATCAATATAAATCTAATTACTCTTTCATTATTCCCTTTTTTTCTATGTATTTGATGTTATCTTTGGCAACTCCAAGCCCTGTAAAACTGTACATTTTACCGTATATGTATTCAAGAATGCTACAAGTATCATGTTTCAATTCAAGTGCAGATTATCGTGCAATGGTCAAATCGTCTATCTTAATAGCCGATGGTGTCGAGTCCGGTTGATATTTTTGTTCAACAATGAAAACATATTTGACAATGGTTAATGATCTTGCAAATTACAGAATATCAATCGGACTCTATAACTCACGAAGATACAGGCCCCGTGGTGCCACTCCAAGTTTCCAAAACATTAACTTTTTAAATTTTAACTACTTGGACTGCCTCATAACAAATGTCAAATGTTCTGTAGTATGTTTCGCCCTCTATGTTCTTCAATCCAAATACCCTAATGTTAACATATTTATAATTCTCGTACTACTATTAATCGTCTGTGGTGACATCGAAACCAACCCAGTACCCGAAAATGGAAACAACAAATACAGCCTCTCAATTCTTCACTTAAATATACGTAGCATCCGTAATAAGCTTGACTTTGTTGACTCTTTGTCAGAGGAATTTGATATAATGTGCTTCACCGAAACAAATCTTGATAACTCCATTACCAACGATGATCTACGTATAGAAGTTTTCGTCGAACCATTCCGTCAAGACAGGAACCCAAATCTTTTATCTCCCTGGGGAGGAATCTTGGTATACACATCAACGCGCCTCAAGTGTACTCGGATACTAGATCTTGAAATAACAGATTTTGAAACAATGTGGCTCAAAATTAGACTATCAAACAACGTCATCCTCTTAAATATCTCTTACATAGTTCCTAAAAGCCCCGAATCTATATACCTAGCCTTCGAAGACATGATCGAAAATGCCTTGGACACTAACGTAAATCTGGTTTTACTGGCCGATCTCAATGATGACCTCTTACATGACAACTCTCGTTTTTTGTTTGACATCTCGCAACGATGTAGCATTCATAATATAATAACTGAACCCACTCGAGTTACAGAACGCTCAGCAACTTTGCTGGACCCAATTTTTATTACCAATACTCTTAATATACATGATTGTGGTGTTTTTAATGTCGACCGGAAGATTAGTGATCATGATGCCACATATGTAGATCTGTCAATTAGCTCCAATTTACGACACGCACACACAAGACAAATCTGGATATATAACGGCAGTGACTACGATAGGTTCAATATGCTATTAAACGACATCGACTGGAATTGTTTTTTCATGGCTTGCTCAGACGTAAACGGAGCATGTGGTAAATTCACTGCGAAATTTTATGAAATAGCTAAACAGTGTATCCCAAACAAAACCGTTACGATAAGACCAAACGATAAACCGTGGTTCGATTCTGAGCTACGGAAGGAAATCCGTAAACGGGATAGAATAAAGAAAAAGGCAAACAAAAGCATGGAAATGTCTGACTGGAACAGATACAAAACAATTAGAAATAAAGTTAACAATATGAAAAAACATGCCCAAGAAACCTACCATAACAATATAGAAACTGAATTAGACTCAAATAAATCTACTAACCCAAAATTTTATTGGAAAGAACTCAACCAAATTTTGAATAGATCAGAAAATACAGTAATCCCACCGTTAATGAATATAGATGCTGATGGGAACGAACAAATTGTGGAAGATGGTATGGAGAAGGCCAACTTACTGAATGATTATTTTGCCTCTGTGTCCACTATCGACGACAGTGGAGTACAGTTACCCTCCTTTGAATACAAATGTGATGGTAGAATTACAGATATCAGCATAACCGAAGACGAAATTTTTCATATAATCCAAAACCTTGAAACTAACAAAACTGTTGGGAATGATTTTATTAGTCATAAAATGCTTAAAGGCGTATCACGATCAGTATGTAAACCACTTAAAATTTTATTTAATATATCTTTATCGACAGGCAAATTCCCCAATCAATGGAAAGTCTCTAATATTATACCAGTCTTTATAAAAGATGATAAACATTTACCTTCTAACTACCGTCCTATTTCCCTGCTAAGCTGTGTGGCAAAAATAATGGAACGAGTAATATTTAAACATGTGTATAACCATTTGCATTCTAATAACGCTTTTTATAAGTACCAATCAGGTTTTCTTTCCGGTCATTCAACTGTACTACAGTTAATCGATTTTTATCACAATCTATGTAAAACTCTTAATGATGGGGAAATTGCTTGTGTTGTATTTTGTGACATTTCCAAAGCGTTTGACAGTGTCTGGCACAAAGGCCTTCTTTTCAAATTAAAACAGTATGGAATAGAAGACGATCTATTAACATGGTGTGAAGACTATCTCAGTGACAGATGCCACTGTGTGCAAAATGGAGTAACCTATTCGCAAATGAGATCCGGTAACGCCGGCGTTCCACAAGGATCAGTTGTGGGACCTCTTCTTTTTCTAACCTATATCAATGATATCGTCGAAAATCTTATTACTATCGCCCGCCTATTTGCGGACGATACCTGCCTGATGCATTCGTCCCCTAACATACTTGAAATTGAAGTAATAATGAACCATGATCTGCGTAAACTACAAGACTGGTCCAAACAATGGCTATTAAATTTCAAAGCTTTAAAAACAGTCATGTTACTAATCAGCAACAGAAACCTAATTAATCTGCCTGAAATCTATTTAGATAACACTCTTCTCCAGATATCCAATAATCACCGTCATTTAGGTTTGGTATTCCAAAATGATTGTAAATGGCACAGTCATATCCATAATATATGTTCAATTGCATCTAAAAGAATTGGAATCCTGCGCAAATTTAAATTCAAACTTAAAAGAAAAACGCTGAACCAAATCTACATCAGCTTTATCAGACCAACCTTTGAATATGCTTCTGTAGTCTGGGACAACTGCACCAAAGAACAATCCGAAACTATTGAAAAACTACAATTGACTGCAGCACGTATTGTTACTGGCTTGCCCGCTTATGCTTCAATAGAGTCTCTTTATTTTGAAACTGGGTGGGAAACGTTGAAAGATAGGAGGGAAAATTTAAATCTATCAACCATGTACAAAATCCACAATGGTGAAGTACCGCAATACCTAGCAAATCTAGTAACTCCTCTTGTTGGTGAAGCAACACCTTACCGACTAAGAAATGATAATAACTACACTATCCCCAAAACAGGTTGATACTTCATGTAGGAACTATTGTCTGGGTCTTTGTGTCGTTGAAAAGGCACATGTCTAGACACATTGTTGTCCCCAGACTTGGCTATTGTATCACCAGACTTGGCTATTGTATGCATTGTCTCGTGATTCTTACATAAAGTACGAACCCCAAAACACGTCTAACACTATTTAAAAATTCATTTATACCTTCCGTCATTAATCAATGGAATAACCTTCCGCATGACAGTAGAAACTCGAGCTCATATAATTTGTTCAAGTCTAAAATTGCGGCCAAAAAACCACCCCCTGTGTACTACTCGGTTGGATACAGGAAAATGAATATATGTCAAACGAAATTACGACACGGCTGTAGCCAGCTTAATGGGGATTTATATCGCATAAAACTTCACGAAACCGGACATTGCGCATGTGGGGAACCAACAGACGATGCCGAACATTATTTATTATATTGTCCGCGTTACGAAAATATAAGAAAGGAATTACTTGATACTATACCACCAAATGCGAATGTCTATCAATTGTTGAGGGGCAGTCCATCTCTCTCACTAACTAACAATACCCAAGTATTTAATGCTGTCCAAAAATTTATCAAAGATATTTAGCGATTCAGCTAGATGTTTGCACGTGTAGCCTTCACATTTGTCTATCATTGCCTGTAAGAATGTATATGTTCAAACAGTGATCTGTGACTTTTTAAACAAATTTGTTAGATCTGCACTTGGAGATATGCACAAGTTAACGGGACTGTAATGTCGTATAAGTTTATATATTGTTATTTGACTTTCTTAACAAAATTTGTTTTACCTACATTTGGAGAGGGGAAACTAAGTTGGAAGAACTTGTCCCCAATCCATTTGTTTCGAAGACAATAAAATAAGTTTAAAACAAATAAAACAAGTACATAATAACTGACTCGTCAAACCTTTGGTGCAGTTTAGACATCCCGCTCAGCTATATGTCTCATTATCTAAACATGCATCTCAATATTGTTGCAACCAAAATACTCAAACACAGACACAATTATCCTGTGGTTATGTCTCAAACAGTCTTCTCACCAATCTCCAATGTACGAGTTGTCACAGCGAAACAGCTCACCAATTACCAGTATACGAGTTGTCAGAGCATTTCCATCGTAGCTCTTTAGATTTGTATCTAATACCGCTTATGCCGGTGCTAGGGGCCGTGTGGTCATATCATCCATAAAGTTGGCGCCATTACGAACAGGTACAATAAAAGCGTACCTGAGATTATTAACACATATCACGAATCGTTAGATTCTTGGTATGTGCTTTAGAATAGGTTTACCAGAAGACTATTCTGTGAAGTCATATGACGCAGTCAGTATGTCGGCACCTCTTCCCACTTCCCTTATATGTGTTGTAATTCCATAGTGATCACCAAGTATCGGATTTGTCTAGCAAGGTCAGTGCTGATTCATATCTCATACCGAAAGGTTTATATTAGGACCTTATGTTACTCAGTAAGAAAGCTAAAAGCTTCATGGTTGACTTGGACACAATATGTACTGCACTAAAGGAAGTTGTCAATACGTGTTAATTGAAACCATTTTGTCAGCCAACATCTTAGACTTATATCTGAGGATCCAAAAAATAATAATAAAAATTTAGGATGATACAAAAAACAACAAATAACCACATTTTCACAAATATCCAGGCTCCTATAGGCTAACAGGGGATTGTGGGGGCTCGTCAGCCGACACCAACCAGGCTTTCATAGCCTATACCAAGCATTTATATGCTACAACCACTAGTACGTGAATGCACTCAGTGCTTCAAGGACTTATTAACATATACGCGATAATCTTAATTTCATTTAGCCAAAATGCGTTAAGTGTTTAGCTTACCAGCTACACTAGCGATTATGGAAACTGATCGCGATAAATGTCCTAATAACAAATCATCGTGGAACCACATCACAATATTTTCATTCCAAGGGTCAAAGGCTAGATTTATCAATCTGCAAATCACTAAATTTAACAGTCACAAAGTTCATGCAATCTACCAGTTTCACCATTGATTTATCAACTCCACTGGGCATGCAGCATTATCGATAATAAACAAAACAAAACGTGTACAATATACGACAGATGCCAACAGTTCATATAAGGCATTATCATGGCACATATAACATGATCGTTCAAGGCAGAGAGAGAAAATTAAGGTTGAACCTCGCGCTCAATACATGTTACCAACATGTCTGAGGATTCAGTCCAGAATGTTCCAAGAAAGTTATGTGAATACAATGTCTCAGAGTTCGTTAGAGTATGACCCATTTCTGTAAATTACAAACCGTTCATCGCACGCACTATTGTCAATCAGTGGGAACTTCACAACGTCAGATAGAAAGTTCAGGGAAGTCCCGGCAGAAAATATACCACAGCACAGTTATGTTCAATCACTATAGCCATTTCTAAGGCTTTGTTAAGCAAAACGAATCAAACTGTACCTGTAGATACTGTTTCCACGGAATGGACTCGTTCCAGAGATTTCTGGCACACGCTGCTACGTCACCAAGGAAAAGGAGAAACATGTCGCTGTTGTAGGAAGGAACGGTGTTTGGGTCGATCACATCTCAGTGGCGTAGAATTACTCAGCTCATTGTCCCTTCCAGAATGTGAAGTCAAACAATTTAATTGGTGTGGCCAGAAGAAATTTTTGTTAACTGTTCAAGGCTCGAAACACACACACACAATTGAGACGACAATTTGGCATACCTGGATAGTTTCTGTGCAGTCGTGGACATCCGCTTAGACATCTAGTCAGAATCATGAGGCAGTTCAAGGAAAACTCACACGATGAATTGAACAGGATCGCACATTTCACAATGGCCAACAAACAAGGGCACCAAATGTTTTCGTCAGTCACCGTTTGTGTGACTTACCGTCTGCGATACCTTAGCAGGTGCAAAAAGGAAGAAGAGTCCTGGGTCGTGAAACGATGAAACTGACAGCAGGTCGTCGAAATATGCAAGGCCAATGTAAGGCCGTCCTCGTGAAGGGATGCGAGGCTATCACCACCGGTACAGCGCCAAAGAAGCTGGAAAACGCAGACGTGGAAATGTCTAGATTCTGTTGTTCACCAATGTTCCCGTTGTATCCGAAATTTTTTTTTATCCTGGCAAGCTCGCCATTATGGAGATTTCGGCCTTCAAGACATCAAGGGCTTGTGCACGATCTTAAGATGTTGTAACGCAAGGTCACCTGTTGACTCGGGTGATGGTCTCCATAAAATCCATTCCAGATATATAGATTCCAGAGGCTCTGCTTACGAGATTTCTCGAAGACTTATAATGGATGACAACAGAACACGCATTGCTGAATATAGTTTTTGCTACAAATGCATCTTCATTCCAGCTTACAACATTTGTGAACTCTACCGGTGGCAATATGACAGTGGATCTTATACTGTAACTTGGGAACCGTCAGACAATCCATTTTATACTGCCCTAACAAACAAGTACATAATAACTGACTCGTCAAACCTTCGGTGCAGTTTAGACATCCCGCTCAGCTATATGTCTCATTATCTAAACACGCACATCAAATTTTGAGATTCACAAAGTTCAATTCAGTGTACTTACATAACTACACAATGTTAAACCATACAATTTGAAATTTAGATAACTGTTTCTCACGAATAGCTGTGTTCGCAAATGTTCACAATAACTGACCTAAAGGTTCATGAATTAGAATCTCGGAAATAGTTTTAACCAAAACAAACGGCACTGGAAATTGAACACAGATAAATTACGACTTCTAGTTTGCATGTACAGATTACATAAAATTGCTGGGACAAGTATGGTGGCTAAGAAGTCTACCTTTATGTGAAAGTATGGTGGCTAAGAAATCACTATTTCACAACGTGTTAGATTACAGGAAGATATCCCGTAATTTCATAGTTGCCTTGAAAAGTCCCGACAGTTCCCCCAAAATTCCTTATATGCACATGAGACTTTTTCTTAATGTGGAGCCTGGGATCTAAGAAAATCAGATGTGCTTATTCTGCATTATTTTCGATTTTTATCATTAGTCCAGGCTTATTTGTTAAGTCTTCAGGATGAGGCCCACGTTTACTGCACTGTCATTCTAACGAAACTTTATATTAAAATTACTATGCTAGGATTAAGTGGACTTTGGAAAATATTGTGGGATACGAAATAATGATGATTGGCCCAACATGCCATCAGTATATGTGATCGCCATTACAAATCCGGTGTAACTGGGCAGGGGCACATGGTCTCGAATAGTGACGTATACCGACTGCCGCATTCTACCTAGGTTGAGAGTGGGTCAGCTCTCTGAAAAAGGGTAATTAAAAATATGAAGCCATTATTTAGCCCACTTGGCGAGAGTACGCGATATATTTTGGCGATTCTAACTATAGCTACACAAAATATAGACTACTTTTCAACTTACGCCCTATCTCTCCAATGTTAAAAACTCGGGTTTGGTATAAACAGGAAGATTCCGAATAGTTGCGAAGTTGGAAAAAAATGAAATTTCGGTGGAGTCTGTTCGGAGTGGATTTGCTACAGGTAGGTGTCCATGGTTACTAGCGGAAGGCTTTGGATTCTGTTGATGATTAAGTCATCCTGGGAACTGAGAACATAGTTACCATTACCCCGGGATATCCCATCTTCATTACGCCAAGCCAATTTCTACGTTCCCACTTGGAACTTCCCTTGATATATCAGATGCCCTTCAATGTCCAAAATAACTTATAAAAAGACACGAGACGTCACTGACCTCCAAGCCATTTGAATTTCGAAATAGAAGTTCATAGAAGAGTAATGTTGTCTTGCTGATCTATATATTGGGCCAACACAACAACCCTTAGGAGGAATGACTTCGCTATTTCAGGATGATGTCACTCTACACACAATCGGCGGAAAGATTCTGATTGGCTTGTCTTTCGTTCATAGGTGAAATTTGCACCTCGGACTTTGAACACTGAAGGTGATCAGATATATCAAAGTGAAAACTTAGAAATTGGCTTGTGAAATGGAGATGGGGTTATCCATTCCATAATTTTCCCTTTTTTGTGTAATTTGTCTAGTGAACCTTTAAATAAATCTTATAATTTAATAAATTGTCTTCCAGTTTTCTGAAATATCCAATGAAAATCCAGGATTTAGTTTTGAAAAATTGAATCGATCAATCACGTTATGGAATTTTCGGTCTTCAAGACGACAAGTGCTTGTGCGCGGTCTTAAGATGTTGTAACGCAAGGTCGCCTGTTGACTCGGGTGATGGTCTCCATAAAACCCATTCCAGATATATAGTTTCCAGAGGCTCGGCTTACGAGATTTCTCGAAGACTTATAATGGATGACAACAGAATACGCATTGCTGAATATAGTTTTTACTATAAATGCATCTTCATTCCAGCTTACAGCATTTGTGAACTCTACCGGTGGCAATATGGCGGTGGATCTTATACTGTAACTTGGGAACCGTCATACATCCCCTTTTATACTGCCCTAACAAACAAGGATGAAAACCAAGATGGCGGATTGTAAGGACGGTTGAATCACAGCTCCTGTTCGACCGGCGAATTTCTTGATATTTATCAGTACTAGCAGACGAGGTTGAGGTTATATTGATGTTATATTATTCCTGGATTGTCTGTTGAACCATATTGGAAGAAAATTGTTTGTGGAAAGCGTGCCATTCGAGCCAAGACAAGTCTGCTGTGAGCCAATTTTGTCATACGACTATGAACAAAGGAAAGCAAATCGACACACGAAAGCGGGACATTTCAGCCCTAAACATAAGCCAGGAGGACAGCGCTGAAATGGCAGGCCAATATCCGTTGAAAAGACAAGCTTCCTTACCTGAGATACACAAAATCCCGCAAGGGCGTGGCAAGAAGCAATCGACGGTAAATATTCAAGATCTCATCGTATCGGCCATGGGAAACAAAGATCTACAGCAACAAATCGCCCTCAATTTCATTGAGGCTCTTGAACCTGTCCTCCAGAAAACCATCGAAAATGCTGTGGAAAAAGCTATTGAAAAATCAATTTCTAAAGTTATTCCTCAGATTCTCGAGAAATTTATCTCGCCTTTACAAAAACAACTGAAGGAAAAATCCGAGCAGATACAGGCGCTACAGGGTGAACTCCGACAAGTCCGACTTGTTTTAGACGAACATGAGCAATACAGCCGTAAAAACTGCGTTCGTGTAATCAAAGTCCCCATTTCCGACGAAAACATATCAAACACGGAAGGGGTTATATTAGACCTGTTCAACAATCGCCTTGGCGCTAATATATCCAAAGTGTGACTGGTCGAACATACATAATTATATGAATATTATTAATACTTGACATGCTCATAAGTGATTTGATTGATATTGTGTATATACAACTTGTCGTTATTCAGATGCTATAGAATATAATTGATCCTGTCTTTGTTATTATTATTATTTATGATTAATTTTCTGTGTTTTTATTATGTTGGAGCAAAACTCCAACCTCTTGTGTTTATCTGCGGATCGCCGATCGAGGAGCAACTGCGTCTATTTTATCTGATGCAGTCTCTTGACAAACGTCTCATATCAATACAAATCTCATTACTCTTTCATTATTCCCTTTTTTTCTATGTATTTGATGTTATCTTTGGCAACTCCAAGCCCTGCAAAACTGTACATTTTACCGTATATGTATTCAAGAATGCTACAAGTATCATGTTTCAATTCAAGTGCAGATTATCGTGCAATGGTCAAATCGTCTATCTTAATAGCCGATGGTGTCGAGTCCGGTTGATATTTTTGTTCAACAATGAAAACATATTTGACAATGGTTAATGATCTTGCAAATTACAGAATATCAATCGGACTCTATAACTCACGAAGATACAGGCCCCGTGGTGCCACTCCAAGTTTCCAAAACATTAACTTTTTAAATTTTAACTACTTGGACTGCCTCATAACAAATGTCAAACGTTCTGTAGTATGTTTCGCCCTCTATGTTCTTCAATCCAAATACCCTAATGTTAACATATTTATAATTCTCGTACTACTATTAATCGTCTGTGGTGACATCGAAACCAACCCAGGACCCGAAAATGGAAACAACAAATACAGCCTCTCAATTCTTCACTTAAATATACGTAGCATCCGTAATAAGCTTGACTTTGTTGACTCTTTGTCAGAGGAATTTGATATAATGTGCTTCACCGAAACAAATCTTGATAACTCCATTACCAACGATGATCTACGTATAGAAGGTTTCGGCGAACCATTCCGTCAAGACAGGAACGCAAATCTGTTATCTCCCTGGGGAGGAATCTTGGTATACACATCAACGCGCCTCAAGTGTACTCGGATACTAGATCTTGAAATAACAGATTTTGAAACAATGTGGCTCAAAATTAGACTATCAAACAACGTCATCCTCTTAAATATCTCTTACATAGTTCCTAAATAATAATCTATATACCTAGCCTTCGAAGACATGATCGAAAATGCCTTGGACACTAACGTAAATCTGGTTTTACTGGCCGATCTCAAGATGACCTCTTACATGACAACTCTCGTTTTTTGTTTGACATCTCGCAACGATGTAGCATCCATAATATAATAACTGAACCCACTCGAGTTACAGAACGCTCAGCAACTTTGCTGGACCCAATTTTTATTACCAATACTCTTAATATACATGATTGTGGTGTTTTTAATGTCGACCGGAAGATTAGTGATCATGATGCCACATATGTAGATCTGTCAATTAGCTTCAATTTACGACACGCATACAAGAGACAAATCTGGATATATAACGACAGTGACTACGATAGGTTCAATATGCTATTAAACGACATCGACTGAAATTGTTTTTTCATGGCTTGCTCAGACGTAAACGAAGCATGTGGTAAATTCACTGCGAAATTTTATGAAATAGCTAAACAGTGTATCCCAAACAAAACCGTTAGGATAAGACCAAACGATAAACCGTGGTTCGATTCTGAGCTACGGAAGGAAATCCGAAAACGGGATAGAATAAAGAAAAAGGCAAACAAAAGCATGGAAATGTCTGACTGGAACAGATACAAAACAATTAGAAATAAAGTTAACAATATGAAAAAACATGCCCAAGAAACCTACCATAACAATATAGAAACTGAATTAGACTCAAATAAATCTACTAACCCAAAATTTTATTGGAAAAAACTCAACCAAATTATGACTAGATCAGAAAATACAGAAATCCCACCGTTAGTGAATATAGATGCTGATGGGAACGAACAAATTGTGGAAGATGGTATGGAGAAGGCCAACTTACTGAATGATTATTTTGCCTCTGTGTCCACTATCGACGACAATGGAGTACAGTTACCCCCCTTTAAATACAAATGTGATGGTAGAATTACAGATATCAGCATAACCGAAGACGAAATTTTTCATATAATCCAAAGCCTTGAAACTAACAAAGCTGTTGGGAATGATTTTATTAGTCATAAAATGCTTAAAGGCGTATCACGATCAGTATGTAAACCACTTACAATTTTAAGTCTTTATCGCCAGGCAAATTCCCCAATCAATGGAAAGTGTCTAATATTATACCAGTCTTTAAAAAAGATGATAAACATTTACCTTCTAACTACCGTCCTATTTCCCTGCTAAGCTGTGTGGCAAAAATAATGGAACGAGTAATATTTAAACATGTGTATAACCATTTGCATTCTAATAACGCTTTTTATAAGTACCAATCAGGTTTTCTTCCCGGTCATTCAACTGTACTACAGTTAATCGATTTTTATCACAATCTATGTCAAACTCTTGATGATGGGGAAATTGCTTGTGTTGTACTTTGTGACATTTCCAAAGCGTTTGACAGTGTCTGGCACAAAGGCCTTCTTTTCAAATTAAAACAGTATGGAATAAGACGATCTATTAACATGGTTTGAAGACTATCTCAGTGACAGATGCCACTGTGTGCAAACTGGAGTAACCTATTCGCAAATGAGATCCGGTAACGCCGGCGTTCCACAAGGATCAGTTGTGGGACCTCTTCTTTTTCTAACCTATATCAATGATATCGTCGAAAATCTTATTACTATCGCCCGCCTATTTGCGGACGATACTTGCCTGATGTATTCGTCCCCTAACATATTTGAAATTGAAGTAATAATGAACCATGATCTGCGTAAACTACAAGACTGGTCCAAACAATGGCTATTAAATCTCAATGCTTTAAAAACAGTCATGTTGCTAATCAGCAACAGAAACCTAATTAATCTGCCTGAAATCTATTTAGATAACACTCTTCTCCAGATATCCAATAATCACCGTCATTTAGGTTTGGTATTCCAAAATGATTGTAAATGGCACAGTCATATCCATAATATATGTTCAATTGCATCTAAAATAATTGGAATCCTGCGCAAATTTAATTTCAAACTTAAAAAAAAAACGCTGAACCAAATCTACATCAGCTTTATCAGACCAACCTTTGAATATGCTTCTGTAGTCTGAGACAACTGCACCAAAGAACAATCCGAAACTATTGAAAAACTACAATTGACTGCAGCACGTATTGTTACTGGCTTGCCCGCTTATGCTTCAATAGAGTCTCTTTATTTTGAAACTGGGTGGGAAACGTTGAAAGATAGGAGGGAAAATTTAAATCTATCAACCATGTACAAAATCCACAATGGTGAAGTACCGCAATACCTAGCAAATCTAGTAACTCCTCTTGTTGGTGAAGCAACACCTTACCGACTAAGAAATGATAATATCTACACTATCCCAAAAACAGGTTGATACTTCATGTAGGAACTATTGTCTGGGTCTTTGTGTCGTTGAAAAGGCACATGTCTAGACACATTGTTGTCCCAAGACTTGGCTATTGTATCACCAGACTTGGCTATTGTATGCATTGTCTCGTGATTCTTACATAAAGTACGAACCCCAAAACACGTCTAACACTATTTAAAAATTCATTTATACCTTCCGTCATTAATCAATGGAATAACCTTCCGCATGACAGTAGAAACTCGAGCTCATATAATTTGTTCAAGTCTAAAATTGCGGCCAAAAAACCACCCCCTGTGTACTACTCGGTTGGATACAGGAAAATGAATATATGTCAAACGAAATTACGACACGGCTGTAGCCAGCTTAATGGGGATTTATATCGCATAAAACTTCACGAAACCGGACATTGCGCATGTGGGGAACCAACAGACGATGCCGAACATTATTTATTATATTGGCCGCGTTACGAAAATATAAGAAAGGAATTACTTGATACTATACCACCAAATGGGAATGTCTATCAATTGTTGTGGGACAGTCCATCTCTCTCACTAACTAACAATATCCAAGTATTTAATGCTGTCCAAAAATTTATCAAAGATAGTCAGCGATCCAGCTAGATGTTTGCACGTGTAGCCTTCACATTTGTCTGTCATTGCCCGTAAGAATGTATATGTTCAAACAGTGATCTGTGATTTTTTAAACAAATTTGTTACATCTGCACTTGGAGATATGCACAAGTTAACGGGACTGTAATGTCGTATAAGTTTATATATTGTTATTTGACTTTCTTAACAAAATCTGTTTTACCTATATTTGGTGAGGGGAAACTAAGTTGGAAGAACTTGTCCCCAATCCATTTGTTTTGAAGACAATAAAATAAGTTTAAAACAAATAAAACAAGTACATAATAACTGACTCGTCAAACCTTCGGTGCAGTTTAGACATCCCGCTCAGCTATATGTCTCATTATCTAAACATGCATCTCAATATTGTTGCAACAAAAATACTCAAACACAGACACAATTATCCTGTGGTTATGTCTCAAACAGTCTTCCATAGTGATCACCAAGTATCGGATTTCTCTAGCACGGTCAGTGCTGATTCATATCTCATACCGAAAGGTTTATATTATGACCTTATGTTACTCAGTATGAAAGCTAATAGCTTCATGGTTGACTTGGACACAATATGTACTGCACTAAAGGAAGTTGTCAATACGTGTTAATTGAAACCATTTTGTCAGCCAACATCTTAGACTTATATCTGAGGATCCAAACAATAATAATAAAAATTTAGGATGATACAAAAAACAACAAATAACCACATTTTCACAAATATCCAGGCTCCTTTAGCCTAACAGGGGATTGTGGGGGCTCGTCAGCCGACACCAACCAGGCTTTCATAGCCTATACCAAGCATTTATATGCTACAACCACTAGTACGTGCATGCACTCAGTGCTTCAAGGACCTATTAACATATACGCGATAATCTTAGTTTCATTTAGCCAAAATGCGTTAAGTTTTTAGCTTACCAGCTACACTAGCGATTATGGAAACTGATCGCGATAAATGTCCCAAGAAAAAATCATCGTGGAACCACATCACAATATTTTCATACCAAAGGTCAAAGGCTAGATTTATCAATCTGCAAATCACTAAATTTACCGGTCACAAAGTTCATGCAATCTACCAGTTTCACCATTGATTTATCAACTTCACTGGGCATGCAGCATTATCGATAATAAACAAAACAAAACGTGTACAATATACGAAAGATGCCAACAGTTCATATAAGGCATTATCATGGCACATATAACATGCTCGTTCAAGGGAGAGAGAGAAAATTAAGGTTGAACCTCGCGTTCAATACATGTTACCAACATGTCTGAGGATTCAGTCCAGAATGTTCCAAGAAAGTTATGTGAATACAATGTCTCAGAGTTCGTTAGAGTATGACCCATTTCTGTAAATTACAAACCGTTCATCACACGCACTATTGTCAATCAGTGGGAACTTCACAACGTCAGATAGAAAGTTCAGGGAAGTCCCGGCAGAAAATATACCACAGCACAGTTATGTTCAATCACTATAGCCATTTCTAAGGCTCTGTTAAGCAAAACGAATCAAACTGTACCTGTAGATACTGTTTCCACGGAATGGACTCGTTTCAGAGATTTCTGGCACACGCTGCTACGTCACCAAGGAAAAGGACAAACATGTCGCTGTTGTAGGAAGGAACGGTGTTTGGGTCGATCACATCTCAGTGGCGTAGAATTACTCAGCTCATTGTCCCTTCCAGAATGTGAAGTCAAACAATTTAATTGGTGTGGCCTGAAGAAATTTTTGTTAACTGTTCAAGGCTCGAAACACACACAGACAATTGAGACGACAATTTGGCATACCTGGATAGTTTCTGTGCAGTCGTGGACATCCGCTTAGACATCTAGTCAGAATCATGAGGCAGTTCAAGGAAAACTCACACGATGAGTTGAACAGGATCGCACATTTCCCAATGGCCAACAAACAAGGGCACCAAATGTTTTCGTCAGTCACCGTCTGCGATACCTTAGCAGGTGCAAAAAGGAAGGAGGGTCCTGTGTCGTCAAACGATGAAGAAACTGACAGCAGATCGTCGAAATATGCAAGGCCAATGTAAGGCCGTCCTCGTGAAGGGATGCGAGGCTATCACCACCGGTACAGCGCCAAAGAAGCTGGAAAACGCAGACGTGGAAATGTCTAGATTCTGTTGTTCACCAATGTTCCCGTTGTATCCGAATTTTTTTTTTATCCTGGCAAGCTCGCCATTATGGAGATTTCGGCCTTCAAGACAACAAGGGATTGTGCACGATCTTAAGATGTTGTAACGCAAGGTCACCTGTTGACTCGGGTGATGGTCTCCATAAAATCCATTCCAGATATATAGATTCCAGAGGCTCAGCTTACGAGATTTCTCGAAGACTTATAATGGATGACAACAGAACACGCATTGCTGAATATAGTTTTTGCTACAAATGCATCTTCATTCCAGCTTACAACATTTGTGAACTCTACCGGTGGCAATATGACAGTGGATCTTATACTGTAACTTGGGAACCGTCAGACAATCCATTTTATACTGCCCCAACAAACAAGTACATAATAACTGACTCGTCAAACCTTCGGTGCAGTTTAGACATCCCGCTCAGCTATATGTCTCATTATCTAAACACGCACATCAAATTTTGAGATTCACAAAGTTCAATTCAGTGTACGTACATAACTACACAATGTTAAACCATACAATTTGAAATTTGGATAACTGTTTCTCACGAATAGCTGTGTTCGCAAATGTTCACAATAACTGACCTAAAGGTTCATGAATTAGAATCTCGGAAATAGTTTTAACCAAAACAAACGGCACTGGAAATTAAACACAGATAAATTACGACTTCTAGTTTGCATGTACAGATTACATAAAATTGCTGGGACAAGTATGGTGGCTAAGAAGTCTACCTTTACGTGAAAGTATGGTGGCTAAGAAATCACTATTTCACAACGTGTTAGATTACAGGAAGATATCCCGTAATTTCACTGGTGTGTTCTGATGCTGTTCCAGTTGAATTCCTTATTTTTGTTGATATAGATGACCAGAAAGGGCAGATTTCCCATCTTTTTCAGGCACATATGTTTAGCGGTGACCGTTCAGTGCTGAGCAGTTCCCAACCCATCAGTAGCGTTCATAATGGCCCTAATACTGCATGGATCTATACAGTTGTGGTACTGCGCGGAAATCTGCAAGCCAGAATTGTAAACGCATTACAAGAGGAGTTCATGATCAGCTTAATCAAGGATTGAAAATTTCCACACTGAAACTGATTAGTACTGTACAGGTTCGTGCGGTACTGCTCATTTGCTATGAACAACCGTTCAGTTGATTATTACATGGACCTGCACAGTAACTGTTTGGCACCTTAATTCTATCTGGCCTGAATTTTTTACACCTGTCCAGGCTTGGGTCAAGCTCTACCAGAACATGTAGAAAAATCTAAGCTGGCCGCTCTGATGACGTCACCGTGACGTCATCTTCAAAACAGGCATTATTTGGTCGCTTTTTCTGTCAAATTGTTTCGATTTTTTTTATTTATGTGTTTTCTTTGCAATAACTGTATGATAAATTAGTAAGTATTAGTTTGATATGAAATAAAATATATTTTGTCCAATTTTCCCGGGGAAAAGCAGGAATTGCGAAGAAGAATGACGAAAACCTCACTTTTCTGGTACCCCACATGACCGCCATCTTGAATTTACCCATGATTCTCTACTCGGGGGTTATGCAAATAGGCGCAAAATGGCCCCAATATGATAAACTGAGAAGTCGCGGAGGGTCAGCTTCCATTTTTTCGTTGTTCCGGAGATAGGAGAGAAAGTTTGGTATGGGGCATAATCGCTCCACCCCAGGCCATGTTGTGTTAACCCTATCCCCCCTAATTATTTTTCTTACTCCTTGAGCTAGGGAGCTGAAACTTACCACACTATACCCTTGGGTCAAGCTCTACCCGAAAATGTAAAAAAGATGGCCGCTTTGATGACGTCACAGTGACGTCATTTTCAAAAACGGCATATTTTGGTCGGATTTTCAGAATTTTTTATTTATGCAATTTTTCCGCAAAAACTGCATGATAAACTAGTAAAAATTAATGTGATGTGAAATAAAATAGTTTATGCCCACTTTTCATCGCGAAAAAGCAGAAATTTTGAAGAAATATGACGAAAACATCACTTTTCTGGTACCCCACGTGGGCGCCATCTTGAATTTACCCGTGATCCTCTGCTCGGGGGGTTATGCAAATAGGCCCAAAATGACCCCAATATGATATGATGACTATAAAGTCAAGGCGTTTCAGCTCTTAATTTTTTTGTCGTCCCGGAGGTAGCGCAGAAAGTTTGGTAGGGGGGGGGGGAGCCATTTCGGCCCCCAGGCCAGGTAGGGTTAAAGGAACGGTGGAGTTTCTGCTCAGTACAGTACGTCAGCCACTGGTCAGAAATATGCAGTTACTGTACAGTACTGATCGGTCTCTGGATTGCCTGTTTACAGGTACGCAGAAAAAAAATCCTTAAAAATGTAAGGAATATTCCCCGACTATTACACCAGCGGAATATTCCTTAACATAAATAAGGAATATTCCCCACCATGTTAAGAAAATTCCATAACAAGCTACGGAATATTCCTTGTTGTATTTTGATTTCACCAATGTTATGTTGGGTACAATCTCACTGAATTTTATACGTACAGTCGTTGGTCGGTGGTGGTGTTGTAAGCTTGTGGATTGGGAAGATTGTCTCTTTTTATTCTGCCGAGAACTACCCGAAGAGGGTCATGCCCAGCTTGATGGTGTGAAATCACTGTGGATAATCACGCCATGAATATTCCCGAGTTTGTAACTCACACAAGTGATAATTTGCAAAAGCTTCACTGATGAATAAAGTTGTTCAGTTTCACTGAATGAAGTTTTGTCACGCTTCATCCTAGCATTTAGGTTCATCCTTCGTGACATGCAGCGCGAGTTCATCCGTAAAGTTAACACAAATGAATAAATAAAATATAGAAAACGCTAGTATAACACACCAATAAGACATATTTATGGTGGCTGATATTTTTATGGTGGCTGATAGTATTACCACATGTTTGCCTTCCACGGGTATAAATTCACTACGGGCCAACATTAACCTGCGTCATATCACGTGTTTTACATCTTCATGGTGTTCAAATGAACAGTCACAATCAAAGCGTTACTGAGATACATACTATGGAAAACGACTTGGAAATTCATTTAGACAAAGAATAATGATCAGTGATCAGGATTTACGTAAAGAACATCATAATGTCTTCCTGACATTGTTAACTGCTTCTCTCTTGTAAGAAATTATCAGCTTGTATAGATGCACGGGCGTCGATGAAGGTAGAAAGGCCGAAAATGTAACAGTATATCTCGAATATATAAACTGAAACGCTAGATATCTGATTTTGAAATTATAGCATAGCGTAAGCATAGGACAAGCATCGCCGCATAATGACGTGCTATCGGGCTGTCCGAAGAAAATATAACGATAATGATATCTGTACTTTATATGCATCGATCTATGAAGCGTACAGACGTAGTGAGATAAATAAAGGGAGATAATGACGAAGTACGTGAGTTCAAAGCGTACGAGTGAAATAATCAAGCTGCTCACACCTCTGTTAGGTGGCGCTCGTCTCCTCACTGACTTGCGGCGCTGCTTGTAAACAAGTAAGCCAGGAACTAACACCACAATTCACGGTGGTGCGGCTGAGGGGCTTGGAAAACAATATGTTCCCCATATAGCTGCCATCCAAGACACATTTTCAGTTCACAGAGATGGAGGGAATGTTGATGGTGATGGCGTATGGGATTCCTGCACGGTACATACGTGGAAAAACTTATCGAGGAGATATAATATATGCATGTTTGTCAATCAACACAATTTATGTTTCTCTATCTCTTTGTGCTTTTTATGTAATGGTTAATGGCTAAGGTTTACAGATCATGTTAGATACCCCCCTCCCCAAATTAAACACATCAAAACAAGGATAGTGAAAAGAGATGCCGGCATACTGACAAAAAGTCGTATGACTCAACAGGACAATATACTGGCTGCATTATATGTAAACCTCAAAAGGACCAAAACACTACACACTTTTATCTTCTGATGTTCCTGTATCTGTCAAATAGACATCAGAACGGCTATGACCGATTGCTGCCAGCAAATAATACTAGTTACCCTTATACTCTATCTGAGAAACTGAACAACCAGATAATGTAGATAAATTGTGGTCAGTCTTTCAAAAGGATACATGAAAACTGGACGATGAAAACGTTAGGTGAGAGAAAATTTTAACACACACGGTTTTCTTTCCGATAGGTCCATGTAACTGGTAGTTCACCGATAGGTCCATGTAACTGGTAGTTCACCGATAGGTCCATGTAACTGGTAGTTCACGCCGTCGCCTTCTTTGACAGAATTATCATCTTTGTCGACAGTTTATCGCGAATTCATCATCGGGTAATTTGTAGCATAACTTTTATAATGTATGTTATTTTATACTAAACTACGGTGCTCATGTCACTTAAGATAGCATGTAATGTGTTTGTTTATTTGTCTGGCTCAAGTGTATCAGAACGGTCCATCTCGCGGAACTACCGAATTAACCTCTCACAACTGCTGCAAACATTTCACCGAGCATAACGTCTATACCTTCAGCCTGTTGGTACAAACGCATATTTTTATCAATATTTTCTGTAATTAAACATTTTCGGTCAGTTTCTGCTTGTCCTGCTTGGTTGCGTTTAGATAAGTTTTCCACAGATACGCTCCATTGGTTATTGATATCCATCATAGCGTACCCGTACTGATGCAGTTAAATAAAACTCAGCCATGCGTTATATTATTATAGTGTGATATAGGCATAAACCTCTATCAGATATCGGATCAATTTATTGTTGATGAACTCCAGTCGTGGATGACACAAAAGAAAACTTTACAGCGGACATGTCAAAGAATGGGTATGTTAGTCAGACCGGTTACCGTACAGTTATATCAGTTTCGAACAAGATATAAGGATTAAGGGCCGCACGAAGCATATAGTGAATAGCATTCTCATTTGGCATAGTGACGATGGGGGTACTAATATTTCCCCGCAACGCTATACTCTATAACTACCCCATCACCCCACATCTCCAGCACAAGAAAGAAATGAAAGACTGCAATATAAATATATTGTGAATTTTACAGTATACAGGCACTTTTTAAATACCTTACTGTAAATATTCATTAATATGTTTAATGTAAATTAGTTATCTGACTACAAACCGATAACTCTGAAAGAAGTCAACCAGGATGTAACAGAAAAGAAGGATATTCTTTTCTTGTCATGGTTTCCCTGACAACATGATTAGATATTGTCAGTTTGTCAAGAAGATACAACTAACAACTCCATTTCGGAGCTCTCCTGCTCCAGAACGGAGAAAAATAAAATAATAAAGAACCGAGACATTTGACTTCGTCAACACCCTCCATGCCTATTATCAACACCCTCCATGCAGGGAATCATGGTGAAATAAAAAATGTGGGGACACCACAAAAGTGATGTTTTCGAATTTTGCCTTCAAAATTTTAGTTTTCGTTTGATAAAGTGGACATAAGAGAAATATTCACTAATTTATCATGCAGTTTTTGCAAAGAAAATTGCATAAATAAAAATTCTGATATTCGGACCAAAAAATCGGTAAAAAATCTTCTGGTCAAATGGCGTCATGTTACTTTCTGATAAAGTATTATTCCTTCCCCACACCCTGTCCCTGCATGCGGTACACCCAAAACGTCAAGGTCGGTTAGTGTTAAGTAGCCAAAATGAAATTTCATACGAAGAAAAAATCCATGTCAATCGAAAAATGTTCTAACGCTGCAGTATTAACCCCAGCAAAAATATAGTTACATGACCATAGAAATGCGCATCTGAAATAAGGTATTCTCGAAAAGACATTCTGTACGAAGCAATCAAAAGCGACTTTCAATTTGGAAGTTACATATCGTTTATATAACAGACGGACGCCATTTGAATTTAATCGAAATGGTTACGGAAGTTTAGGGGGAACAACTACCGAATACCAATAGAAACGTGAATCTAGTTTGTGCGTACCTGTGTTTTATTTGGAAAAAATACAATAGTAATGTGAAATGAGCTAGTGCCTTTGAAATCCCCGTAACGTAGAAATCCCCGTTTCACGATGAAAACAGCAGTTAAACTTGAGAAAAAAATCCATCTTATAATTTATGTGTGTTCATTCGATTGTATGAAGCAGACGACCTCTTCCTATCCCGCCTTGTAAAATAGAATCTCACATTGACCCCCTGCACTTGACACATGTACATTTCACACAACCGTGCTAAAACATTCAATAATTGTACGGTTAGCAGGGTGAATGAGTAGGATTTAACGTCGTTTTTAACATTTTTTCAGTCATATCACGACGGTGCCTACATGTGCCAGAACACGAGAATGTCCACAGTTCCTATTATCCTGGACACTGATCAGTCCAGCCAGTACAGTACGGTTAGCAAGTTGTTATAGACACAAGTGTTATAGAATTCAAGATATTCGACATTTTACAACGACGACAGTAGAAATATATTAACAGTTCTTTAATATTGAAGGCGCCTCGACTTCGGTTCGTGCGACCTTTTCATTTGAGAGAATTCCATGAAATCAGCAGCAATGAAAATATCTGTTAGAATGGTCAAGGCGACTACCGAATACGAATAGAAACGTGAATCTAGTTTGTGCGCATCTGTGTTTTATTTGGAAAAAATACAATAGTAATGTTGAATGAGCTAGTGCCTCTGAAATCCCCGTAACGAAGAACGTTACAATCTTCCTGCAAACCAACGTGGCAATCTATGTAATTTCGAATACTATAGTAGATGCCGCAGATGGGTAAAGGGAAGAATCAATTAATGAAACACCACCGTATGTAGTAAATTTGCAATAGTGTATTCCGTTCTTATATTTCATATTCAAAGCAACAAAAAACTGCATTATTGTTTAAGATACTTGCGGTATATGAAGCAATACAGTGAATTACATTTTTATTTCTGTATAACATTATTCTGTATAATGTAATTTATATTCTGCAGTAAATTATAGTAAAATAAAGCAATAAGTATACCAATTTTACAGTAAAAGTGTTCAATGTGTTGTATTTTATATTATTGCCAATAAAACACTGTATTTTAATAACATATAGAGTAACATATGTAATATAATACAGTAAATTACTGATGTTTCAACAGTATCCTACTGTAATTATGTTTGCAGTAAGTTGCGGTGAAAGGAAGCAGTAACTTACTGCATTTTTACAGCAACAATTTACATTGTGGGGAGAAAGGTCATGCAAGAGGAGATACCGCTTCTGAACGTAACATGTTAGCGAATGGAACAATGGCCGACCACTTGCCCATTTTCCACTAAATTCTGTAATTCACTTCACTCCGATATGCCAAAGAATGACTCTCATGGAAATAGAACCCACATAGTCTCTGAAACCAGCCCACAGATCATAGACGACATGCAGGCAATCTATCTACTCTATTGTTTCTATTGTGATGATGCCCGGTCATCGCCCTTGAAAGTGACGAAAAGGGCGATATGCGCTAGTGTATCTTTAGGAAGTGTGCTGAGATATCCATGATTCGACCGCTTCCACGACATGTGTATATGCAATCAAACATACCAGGGAGAATCTCTGGCGAAATTTGTTTGGACTTCGTTCTCGCAGATTTTATTTCTATTGACGAGTGATCATTTAATTTCATCTCGGTAAATCTAAAGTAGTGTCCAAGGCAATAAGTATGCCAATTTTGCAGTAAAGGCGTTCAACGAAGTGTATTTTATATTCATGCTAATAAAATACTTTATTTCAGTAACACATTTAATAATTTACTGTATATAATATAATACAGTAATTTACTGGTGTTTCAGCAGTATCCTACTGTAATCATGTTTTGCAGTAAGTTACGGCGAAAGAAAGCGGTTTCTTACTGCATGTTTACAGCAAAATTTGCAGTGTGGGACTAAAGGTCATGTAAGGGGAGATACCGTTTCACAACATGTTAGCAGATGGAACAATGACCGACAACATGCCTATTTGTCACTATTCAAAATTCCGTAATTCACGTCATCTTGTCTCGCATGACCGATATGGCAAAGACTGACTCTATGACGCTAGCCCCCTGACCATACACGACAGGCACTCTATTCACCACGGCCACATCACCACTCACACAAAGAGGTCCTGTGGCTGCCTTCATTGAACGCTGACCTGTATGACTTGACGATGTTGATCAAAATGTCCGGTCCTTAATAACACAATATTGCACTCCCAGAAAAATGGTTTTTTAAAATATTTTTTTAATTGATATTTTATATACACACACGTACAGGCAATACACGGCAATACACAACATTTACAAAAGTACAATAAATTACATAGAAAACACTCAGCTTTTCATTAAATGAGGTTGAGCTATTGATATATTACATTTATAAGTAGAAACTGATATCCTTAATGGCAGAATTAACATGAAAAAATCAAACATCTGCCAATAACAAATGAAGCAAGGACCACTATTGGTCAAATATTCTACGATCTCCATTCTTGCTTCTAATAAATTTATCTGTGATATATATATTTCATTTTTCTCAGGATCACATCAAAAGTAGGAATTTTGTTCTGTGCTTTCATTTGATATATACAATGTTTTGTTGTAACGAGTAAGTAGTCCAATGGTTTGTATTGCAGCCCTACTAATCCTAGTATTACTTTTTCTGGCGTAAATTGAATTTTTATCCCTGCCGTTCTCAACCATTTTTCTATTTCAAACCAAATTGGACGAATCACTAAACATTCCCATGGATAATCGTTTCAGCAGAACTTGCACAGAAAGTACACAGATTGCTCACAGAAAGTACACAGATTGCTCACAGAAAGTACACAGATTGCTCACAGAAAGTACACAGATTGCTCACAGAAAGTACACAGATTGCTCACAGAAAGTACACAGATTGCTCACATTAGGATCTAATCTTTGGGCAAAAATATTTGTCGTCAAAATTCTATTCACAATTTTATAATGTAACCACTTAAATTTTACTTCTCTGTAATTATTTTGTAATAAATAGATGTTTTGCCATTCATTTCTGCTAAATATTTTTCCAAAAGCTGTCTCCCATTTTAAATTGGCGGTTCGCTTTATAAATGTAGCGGATAATAAAGTATCATAGTATGTCCTACAGCCTTTTGCAATTGTAAATGTGACGGTATTAGTGGACAACATGTTTGCGCTTTAATCATTTCAATCCCCATATCTGTTGCTGCTTTTTTAACTGCATGACAAACTCCCATAAACTCCAAATAAAAAATCAGTACCAAATGTATCGTTAAACTTATTTATAGAGAGGCACTTTCCGGATACGTCCAACAGATCGTCTACAAAACGCACACCTTTTCTATCCCAGTGTTTATAATAAAATAATTTATTGTTTATTATGAATTTGTCATTAAGCCATAATAACTCGTTGAAGAATTTACTGGCACAATCAAAGGAGCATTTTTGCGTAAAATCTCCGTATGCTACTAAAACATCCTTCCAAAATTTGTTTCCTACAAGCGGTATTACCATAGTCCTTAATACTGTATTACCCATCTCTATTATGTTTAGATTTTCAGGAACATATGCTCATGTATTTCGCCCCATTTGGGAGTCTTTTTATATAGTCTTCTTATCCAGGAAATTTTCTGTGCTTGAATTGTATAGTAAATATCAGGCACTTTCAATCCCCCCAATTTCACTGGATGTTTAGCTATCTTTCTCGAAATTTGATCTGGTTTGGAATTCCATACAAATTCGAATATTTTCTTTTGAAATTCTTCAAGTAATATATTGGGCGGGTTTATGAGAGAAGAGAACAGATGATTCAATTTCGATATCAATAAGCTTAAGCTTTTTAAAATGACGATTCTACCTAGTGGTGATGAATAACGTTGTAACCAGATTTTCATAATAATTTCAATTTCTTTTAATTTATTTTTATAGTTTCTCTCAACCATTTCTGCCAAATTTAAAGTGAATACAAGTCGAAGCATTTTGAAGGAATCCTGTTGGTTGTTTTTTTTTATTGCGATGATGCCTGATCATCACTTTTGAAAAGGTGCACCAGCTGAACCGTTATGGTCATCACCCTTTTAGAGTGCCTTGATTTTACCACTACCATGACATACGTATCAAATAAAAACGGGGGTACTCGGATAACGACATCGCGATTGAAACCAATGCTGAGCAAAGGCGATTACGGCTCACTGCATGTGTACGCAACCAAAGAGACCAAGGCAAAACTCTGTCGAAAGTGTTTGGATGGGTTCGCGCAGATGTTATCCCCTTCGATAAGCGATCAATTGCATCTCGGTAGAAACCTTCTCGGACGGTCTCATCCACCAGAAGCGGTGTTGCAAATTTTCTCCTTGGCTAGGTTTCAAACCCATGTTAAATATAACGATTTCGAAATAAATCTGAAAATTATAGCTTCTGATTCGATAAACATTATTCAGTTTGAAATATTGTCATGTTTTTCTGATGGTTCTAATATCTGAAGATTTACGTATGGCCTAAAATATAATAATCATGAAAAAGGCCCATTTAACAGTTTATGACTCCAAGATATTATTAATTCCTACTAATTATATATCGGTAGCTTTAATTTCCCTATTTATGATAGGTCAACCAATTTCTATATCTCCCTGATATAAAGGGCGTTAAATTTTACGATTATATTTGTGTGTGTTCGCGACAGATGCATCCGATATATGGTCTTCTGCTTCTTTTCCTGTACAATATAAATCGCATCAGAGTAATTTCCCTTTACAGCGAGGAGCAATTTTTTGACCAGCTGTTCATATTTACTGTAACATCAGTTCGCCGGCTTCAACCCAAATCAAAGTAGATTGTTTGGTAGTGACTCAATTCTCATTACTTCACTTGAATGGTTCTGAATGACCAGCACAGTTCTAATAAAATTGTATGCTATGATATTCGTTGAATTCTATTATTTTGGTCAAACAATTAGCGTGAGTGCATTTATGCAAAGGCGCAGGATACCGAAATAATCCAAGCAATATCAATACTAAACTTTCCATAGTAGTTTAAGTGGAATAAACAATTAGTTCTAAATCCTCCCGTACCGATTTAAGTAGGGTCGCTACACACGATAGTTTGGCATACGATAGCCATAAATAGAAAAAACCCCCACCAGTGTTTAAAATTCATAAATTTCATAGGAACAGAACCATGCAAATTGGTACACGTTGAAAGTTATGCTTGTTGTTGGTGTTCGTTGTTTCGATTGGAACGGGCCGATAACCGACCCTAGCTAGTTACAGGCGACTGAGAAAAGATATTCGGCTGCTTGCATCTGCATTTCACCATACAAGCCTCCAGCACCAAATTAAAAAAAAACAAAAAAAACCATAGTGTACATGAAAATAGGCTAGTGGCACGCAAGAGAAAAGTTTTTGGTTTCGTAATATTTATTTAAAAGATTCTTCAAGGTTTTGATATTTGGCATCATTTTCTTAAGTTTACACTGATATACATACCGTTTTGCAGCAAAATAAGTTGTAGTTATACAAACCTCCGAATAAAATCAATTTGCATATCACATTCACCATTCTAATACTTTCTACGTGTTCGAAGATCCAAAGGAAAAAAAATCATGCCAAAAATCTTTCACCACATGACAAGCAAAAACAGATGAGTAAGCATTTTCCTTTCTTCTCCGCACAGATCAGAATCTTTTATTGTAATTTTTGGTAGCTAAAATTCTTTTGATCAACCGATACTGAAACCAGCTCAAGATTTACGTCCTTTGTACATTTGAATGGCATGGTGTGTATTTTTTCCATTTTTACTTGTTGATACTTAACTCTATTTGACCTGGGCTTTTTAGGACCTGTCCAGGCCTGGGAACGCCCCCCCCCCCAATATTTTTCTTAGCCGTTGAGCCAAGGGGCAGAAACTTACCACACTATACCCCTGGGTCAAACTCTACCAGAGAATGTAAAGAAAATCCAAGATGGCCGCTTTGATGACCTCGCAGTGACGTCATTTTTTGGTAAGATATTTCGATTTTTTTACTCGTGTGTTTTCTTTGCAAAAGCAAAAACTGCATGATAAATTAGTAAATAATAGTCTGATGTAAAACAAAATAGATTTTGCCTCATTTTCTCAAAGAAAAGCAGGGATTTTGAAGAAAAATGGTGAAAACATCGTACCCCACATGGCCGCCATCTTGAATCCTCTACTCGGGGGTTATGAAAATCGGCTCAACATGACCCGAATATGATAAGCTAAAAAGTCGGGGAGGGTCAGCTTTCATTTCTTGTCGTTCCGCCCACAGGCCAGCGAGGGTTAAAACAGACTCCCATTTCTTTTCGATGGTGTGTTTCCTATATTTTGATGTAACCAGTATTCCATGAAAAGCTTTCGTCTCTTTATCATATTTCGTTAAAACTTCAATAAAGAAATGCGTAACATGGTAGGACAGTTTCATGTAGACAGGTCCAAACGATGCTACTCTATTCCAGAATAATGCAAGAAATTTTTATTTCATATATCCGTTCTAGTGTAGAGAATATACCATTTTGGCCGAAAGGTCATTTACGAAACGTATACTCCTTTGATCTCTCCTTTTGTAGAAAACTGGTTCATAGCCAACCTTTAGGTCATCATTAAACCAGATTGACTGCGGCATTCCTTGATCAATGTTAGATATTATAAGTTTCT